>JAJFDK010000080.1:0-145841 GCA_028637775.1 Xylariaceae sp. X167
ATGAGTTCTGAATGTCTGGTTCTGTACCGGTTTCGGTTGGCGCGCACAGGGGGTATGGTCGGTTGATGTATAGTCTCTCGTCATCATCATCATTATACATGAGTGTCTATTAAGTTACCTACCTAGCTGCTGCATCGTCTGGTCAAAGTAGCCAACCTCTAGGTAAAATGCAGTCTAGATAGGGTCTTCACACTAGCTCGCAGTAAAGATCTGCCGGGGAAATGTCCGTCCTTGTGAGAAAGTGTTTGGAACCGTTTCCCAAACCCCCTTGGCGCTCTAACCTCATCGTCGCCTGTTGTTTCCAATAGCCTGCCCTTGTTTTACCATTTAACCCTGAAAACCAGGACAAGATGAATCCTAAGTCGCTTTAGCAACCGTTGTTTCAGAGCCATTATTGTTCTATAAATGTTGCACGGTGATGTAAAAGAGCTAAATCGACACAGAGAATGATGTGCCTGCCCAGGCATCATGGCCCATGTTCACATACCTGCTCTAGCTTGCAGTGCTGCGTACCCGTTCTATCTGTCAAAATCCGTAGCGCTTTGAGAAAACGTCGTAACATCTGCAAGTCAAAAAGGGGCTTTCTCTCGGGTAGGCACACCACGCACAACACACACGACCTGCTACGACCTACGTAATAGGAGAATCGTGTTGAATGGATGAGATCCCTTCTTTTTGCCTCTCATACGATACTGTCGTATGCGGCGTCGTGATAGGTGCATCGAGTGAAGATATTGCTGCTAAGCATCATCAATAGTGTACCCTGGGTGAGCCGATGAGGCCGAACTTGAAGAAGGCTGGGATACGGCGATCCACTTTTGCTGTGCTGGATAGGCAAGGACCTTGTCTAGTCCAAGTGGTGCGTTGGATTTTCCGCACCTAGTCGCTTGTTAGTTTTGGCACGGGTTAGGTACAATTAGGTATCCCGCGCCTCCACTACGTGTCTCGTCTGCCGTGATGTAAGTCATTGAGCTTGGATGAAGCTCTGGTGGGCGGATGGCTTGAGTACGTGTTGATTCCGTACTCAGGGAGGTACGAGTAGGCATAAGCAGCATATAAACGGAATAATAGGAGAAGGGTGAGGTTCACGATGGCTTCAGATCCCGATGACTAGGTAATCCGCGGATATGCACTGGCAGCTTGCCAGTTGCAACGGATAGCCAGACCACGTAGGTACCTTACAAGTAGCACTGCCCTTAGTGTGAGTACACGTACGACCTCGTGGTACTTCCTACCTATCACACTAAACAAAAAAAACAACCCTACCTTACCAGACCAACCTCGTACGCTAGGCGTACCGGAAACGCGCGCGGGAAACGGTCGTTGTCGCTTTGCCACATATGTACATCCTCTATACAGTGTCTGGTGGCGATAGCAGACTGAAAAACGACACGGCTCGATCGGATTCGTACGAGTGCTCATACGTCGCAGAGACGGCAGCAAGTAATTGGTTGCGAGCTGGGAACGCAACAGGCCAGCTTGACAGTTTTATGATCGGAAGAAGAAGGTCTCTTTTTGAAGCCTGCCAACCACCTGCCTGCAAAGTGCACCCTCCACAGATTGAGGGAAACGGGTTACGGGACGGACCCTGCAACCCCCGTCACCCCCGTCACCCCCGTCTCCGTTCAGTCGTCTCAGTGAGTCGTTCAGAGGCCGTTCAGTCGTGGTGTCTCGCCCAGCCCCACCATGAGGTATCGGCTTTAGTGGGCTCACTTAACAGCTGTTAGTGGGCGGTAGTTACTTTACTATGTACACTAACAGCGCTAGACAGGGTGGGTTACGGTGGGTTACAGTGGGTTCCAGCGCCGCACGCCTATTGGCCGAGGCCGGTTGGAGCCATGCAGCAACATGCAGCGTGCAGGTGGGACGGCGACGCCAGCGAATGCGCTTCTCACCGCCAGTTTAGCCTACTGTGGAACTCACTGTCCCCGTTTCTGTCCAGTCTCCGTTTAGCCTCCGTCCAGTCTCGTGCAGTCTCTGTGCAGTCGCTTGCAGTCAGTGTCCACTGGCCGGGTCTCTCTTTCCAGTCCATGGCAACGCCCGGACACGCTCTTTTTCCCCCCCTCCTCCTCCCATAGCCTCCCATTCTAATCCGTGCCTCGATCTCACTCGACCACTGCCGCACAATCTCACGTCCTCCACCTCCCATCTTCCCCTTCCTCATCCCCCAAAAAGAGCCTGAGGGATTGCAACGAAAGAGCGGTGTCCCCTCTTCCAAGCTCATAATACTAGCGGCAGTCTCCTCCAACCCTCCCGCTCCGTCTTCCTCCTTTTCCTGCTTTGACTGACAACAATGAATCTCGATTTCAATGCGGCGGGGGTAGACGCGCTGTTGGACCCGACTTCATTCGACCACCGGGACCGTTATCAGTACACCACCGCTACCCGGGCCTCCAATCCCGCACTATCCGCCGCCGCCATGCCTCCCAGACAACCCGGTCACTGGGACATGGGCCTCGAAATGGCGGCCGCGAATGTTGCTGCCGCCACGGCCCTAGCGAGGCAGAACACCGCCTCCAGCAACGTCTCCAGTGTGTCTTCACCCGGCGAGTCTCCTCACTCGCAGCACTCTCATGTGCACTCTCACACTCACTCTCATTCACACTCTCACTCTCACTCGCATTCGCATTCGCACTCGCACTCTCAGTCACAGTCACCCCCACAGCTGAGTGCGAGTCCCTTGCAGCATTCGCCTTACCAGGCGGCCGTGACCCAGCCGGGCCAGTCGACTGCTCTTCTGACTGACTGGACCCTGTATCAACATCAGCAACAGCATCCTCCTATGCAGGATCTGTCGCACTTTGTTCAGGATAGCGCTTTGATACCGTTCACTTTTGCTCCAAACTATCCGACCAACGCCATCCAGTATCTGCCGCCAACTACACAGGCTGCTTTGGAGTCTGGAATTGCCATGGATCAAGGGTACACTACTAACGTTTCTCCGATAGAGGATGCTCGTACGTTGCAACAGCAATGGGGTGATATGAGCATGGGCAACTGGCAGGACTTTGGGGCTTCATTGCAATTCCCGGCGGATGGCCTGCCTAGATTTCCCACGAGTATGGGTAGCCAGTCACCGACGGGCACTTATCTCGAGGTGCTTTCTCTACCAGGATCAAGTGATAATGGCTGGTCCCAGGTTGAGATGTATCAAAACTACGAGGCGTACCAGTCGGCCCAAGCTCAAGGTCCCCCGGCTATCTTCAACCCGAGTCAGACGCTTCACCTGCGAACAAGTTCCGATGCTTCGCAACCTGACAGCACATGCCATAGCTACGAAGAAGTCCTTAACTACTCTCCTTTCTCGCCCGAGTCGGATACGTTTTCGGACCCCGCCAACCACCGAAACTGCTACCACGGCGAAGCCTCTCACCCCCGCGAGATGATCAGCCCCGCAGCCGCCGTATCATCCGTGCCGATCAGAGCGACGACTTCTACGCGCCATAGCCCTGCCAGCGGGTCTGGTGTTGCGTCCCCGCCCCACAACGCTGTCGTGCGCAGGAATTCAGGCAACAAGAAGAGTCCGATCTCCAAGTCTACGAAGTCTGTCATCCGTCGGACATCCAACGGAAAGAAGGATGGCGTGGTTGAGAAGAAGGTTGGCCGGAGAAAGGGTCCTCTGTTGCCTGAACAACGCAAGCAGGCCAGTGAGATCAGAAAACTTCGAGCGTGTCTCCGGTGCAAGTTTCTTAAGAAGACTTGCGACAAAGGTGAACCTTGTGGTGGATGCCAGCCTTCTCATGCTCGTCTGTGGCAGGTACCTTGCACTCGTATCGATATCAAGGACATCGGCTACTTCATGAAGGATTGGAAGGCGGACTACGAACGACATCTCGGTCGTGGTGTTTCGGTTTACAACGTCAAGGGCTTCGCTCAGAAGGAAACGTTAATGTGGATCACGCACGGTTACGGCTTCTGCCTGCCTGTCATGGTCCGCGAGGTGTACGTCGCCGACGACAGCTGTTTCCAGGTTGACTGGGTTGAGTCATACCAGATTGAGCAGGAGCCCATTGAGTTTGAGCTCAAGACCGAGAAGCTTGACGTTGGCAAGGGCGGTATCAACATGGAGGCCCTCGCCGAGTACCTCGACAAGCACATCGAGAGCGGCTTCGAGAACTTTATCGACGATCACTTCGAAGGTACTCCGTTCATCACCGAGATCTTCAAGACTGCCTACCGGTACTACAACAAGGAGAAGTCGCCGGTTATCCGCAAGGCCCTGAAGCTGGTTTTGGCCTACAACTTGACCATGCACATCACTCTGGTCGAGCAGCAGGGCTCTGAGCAGACCATGGAGGGACAGATCGACGATGAGGAGTCTAAGTACTACGGCAAGTATGTCGCTCCCGTCATGATTAACTTCCAGATCAAGTGCGCCATGGCGGATATGTGGCGTGAACTCCAGAAGGAAATCCTTGAGGAACTCTCCGTTCTATACTCTAGTGTGTATAGCGGTGACCGCCTCAAGAACTGGCCGACCATCTTCATGCTCGCCTGTATCCTTCTGGCTGTCTGGGAGGAGATGCAGTTCGACTGCCACTACCGGGTTCCCGACCCCGTAGCGGTCGAGAAGTTCTGCAATGACATGGAGTCGACCCCCGTCGGTGTCATTACCGGCCTGTTCCATGCCATCTCCCAGAAGCTCCCCGCCTTGATGGACTGGGACACTGCCCGGCACGGACATGTCCTGAACAACAACCCTGCTGTCTGTGAAGCTATGACGGAAGTGCGGCAACACGTCTTGAAGCATGGTGAGTGACACTGAATTCCCGCTTGCGTATGTAATGTACGATTGACTAACACGGCGCTAGAATCTTATCTTCGATCGAGAAACACATGCAAGTTTGACAGATACGACTTCGACTCCTTGGCAAACAAGTTCCTTTCGAAGTTGGTCATCAAGTCCAACTGACTGGGACGGGGTTGATCGATCTTGATTGCTTTGCACTCGAGATCTGAGATTCTTTTCTTTTGTTTTACGTCGTTACTATTTTACAGTATGGTGCAAGTTGCTCAGTACATTAGCGACGGCGTTTATTTTATGGGCAAAATCATCATTTCTTGACGACAAGTACACGCACTTATCCATCGACTCGACGTGCCCACAACATTGAAAAAAAAGAGAAACATTCGGCCAGCCACAGCCTGTGTGACGCATACGATGATTTTTACGCCAATGTCATTTACGAACGCAAGCAAGACGAACGCCCATGTCGCTCCGAATTTACGACCAACTATGACAGGTTATTCAACGAATGTATGAATCGAGTTTATTGTCGGATTTTTTTTAACCACCACCATGACATGCAAGCGCAAAAACATGAAGGATTTACGAAAGGATTTCATGGTGTATGATGTGAACACTACTATGAAACGCGAAAGATTATGCAAGTGGAAGCGTTCTACGACGCATAGATTTAAAGGGAGGCCCTACTGGCGGCTGTTTATTTTCTTTACATTCATTACTGTTTTGCGGGGTGGCCTAAGGGAGGTCTTGACAGTCTCAATGAGCATGGTTGGGCTGGTGGGTAGGAGGGACAACAAAGAGAAGGAAGGGGACAGGGTCTTGGTGGTAGACAAACAAATGTTTTTGGTAAAGTCGTCGTATTATTCAACGCATATGACGGGACACGATCCCCTCGATGCGATATAATTGAATCAAATTCATTCATACATACATCACGCTCGGTAGACTATGTCTCTTCATCACATGCATTCCTAGATACCGGCGACGAGTGCTAGTCTCGAACTAGCATGACAGGTTTTGCAGCGCACGTGTGAAGATACTGCAACCCACCGTCTGTCCGCATCCGCAGCACCATGCACTCTTCCGTACGCACGTACGCATGCCACTCGCATACGGCAGAGGGTCGCGGGCGAAACAAGGCGCACATGTGTTTCCCGTGTTTGTTTCTTCCTTCCCTTGCGTCGCTTCGCCAAGCTTTCCCAGAAGGATCCGAGCCCTTTTTTTTTCTTGTTTTAGTTACCCCACGTGCCCGAAATGGTTTGGCAAGGTGGTATTTTTCTCGCAAGATTTGGCCTTGGTGAGGACAGGTCCGGTTTTGGGGGCTTCTAGAAGCCGGTTGATCTTACGGAGATGAGGGTAGGGAAAGACATAGGTAGACGGAAGAACGATGTAATTTCCTTGCTGACTGTGTGCCGAGGTGCGTTATCGGAGGAGGAGAACTACGCGCGGTGGTTCGGAAATGCTAAGGGTATTGGAAATGGAGAGGAGAGGAGAGGTGAGGAGAGGAAGTTTTCGTGTTCCGATAGATTCCGTCTTGTGTGTATGGATTTGTAGAACGCGAGAGTCCTAGATAGACTACCATACAAATTGAGTGCACGCACAACCACCCCCGCGGGAGTCAGTGGCCTGGTGATGACATGATTCCCTACAAGTAACGATATTGAATGGATGGATGGCATGAAATTTCCGTATGGCTGACGGCTTAATCAATTGAGGAGCGTATATGATACGACGACGACTGTGATATGGGATGTGATCGCATGTAGGTAAGCTGCATCGATAGCGTGATGTAGGATCGGGAGGAATTGGTTGTTACCCCTACCTACTTGTTACCCTCTACTCGTACCTTCCGTAGGAAGTTGTCTGAGATTCCCTTGACGTTACAGCCTACAGGTATTTGAAGCGGGGCCAGGCAAGGCCAGGCAAGCAAGGCGAGCAAGGCCCGGATCGCGAGTCGATCTGATCAATCTTATCCTATCCCTTACCTTGCCTTCGTAGGAAATCCTGGCCGGCGGGCTCCAGTCCATTGGAACGGGTTACCTAATGCAGATACGTCCCTCCGTTAAGTGTTTGCATTGGAACTTTCACGTAAAGTACGGATAAGTTTAGTTCTATATTTCCGTACGAATTATTCGTAAGGATACCTTGAGCGAACCATCATTGACACAACCGCGGTTCATGCGTGCGATCTTCGCTACGCCCAGCCATGGACTCGGAATGAAGACCATGCGCCACATGGAGCTCTTCTCAATTCCGAAGGCTTGATCTCAAATACGGACTACGTACCGGCGATTCCATTGTGGCGTAGAAGCCCATGATGAAGGTGGCCGTCTGTCTCTCTCTTACATGCGTGCGTGAATCAATCCCGATTATCAGGCATGTCATCTTGTGGCGCGTTTATTCTCCTACCAGTGGCTTCATGTTTCCACTTCTCATCGATAAGACAGACGAGCTGATGGGTAATGCGGAGATGGTAGGTTACATCTGCCTGTCTGCGCTGCATGAGACACGCTCTGACTATCCCGTAGGCGCAGACACTAGAATACACTAGAAGCAAAAGATATTCCGTATCAATCCCCGATTTTTATCATTTTTGTTCTTCCTCGGGCCGGGGTTTCTTCTTCTTTTTTGCTTCTTTCTTTTCTTCCTTGTCGTCGACGTGCATGCGCTAGTGAGCGAGTGTGTGCTGTGAACTTGCCTCATATGCACACTATCAATGCGAGGTCAGTAGCGCATTGCCGAGTGGTGAAGATCTTCAGCCCGTGTTCAGCAGCTCCCATCCACATTCCCGTCTCACGAATTATTCCGTAGGTACTCGCTCTCACGAAGTTCTTGGCCGTCTTGGTACCTGTTCGAGAGCCAATTCTCATGACCTCAATGTACCAAAAAGGGTATCCCGGCCCTCAAAACTGACATCACCTCTGACGGAATCCCGGAACAGGGTACCTAGACCCGCATGTTCTTCCCTGGCAGCACCAGCAGTTTTTCCGGCCAGCTCGCGCAGGGATGACTTTCCGCGGCACCAATTGTCAGTTTCACGCCCTAACCAAATTCACGCACTTAATCAATCTTGATTGGGTTAGTTGGGTTCGTACCCGCGCTTGCAGATCCATCCTTTTTTCCCTGTCTTTTTTCTCTCCACTTCTGTTCGTCTGAATGGATCTGCTAAACTAGCTGCGCCCTAAAGTAGAGCGAGCGAGCGAGCGAGCGAGCGAGCTAAGAGGTGGGGTTGTGAGCGCTTTTCATGCAACATGGTCTGAGCGTTGCAAGCTGCTGCTGCCGGTTTCTGCTTGCTGCGTGCATGAACGAACCGCCTGTCGGCGTCGCCTACTTCGTACATGCGCGGTGATTACGAAGAACATGTGCTTCACACCACGCGATTGGCACGAGATGCACACACTATCCGTACCTAGGCTCTGCCGACTAATGTACCTGCTAGGCAAACGTCTTCGTATCTACCACTACCCATGGGCTACGTATCAGTAAACCAGGAGCAGGGCGATACGGGAACAGCTTTGCCGAAGAGGAATCTTCAGAAAAAAATTCTCCGGCGGCCTTCGGGGCGCAAGCCCGATGTAGCGTAGGTAGCGCTGCGCTGGTCAAGCGCGACACTATCTTGCGCGCCGGCTTGGACCCTGATTCTGAGGTTGCCATAGCCCAGGGAGGGGAACACGTGATGCACACTGTATAGACAGACGGGTTGGTAGGTATTCTCGATACGAGCATCAGAATCTGAGCCACTATTATCTTCCGTACGAGTTCTCGGACTTCAGAGTGTAAGACGGAGTCAAAGACCGAAGATATGGCCTCGATGTCGACGTATGGATTGATAATACCTAACGTCAGCAATAGATTCGATTCGCGTACTGACGAATAGATGTTGATCTCGACATAAACCGGTATCTGATGTGGAGAACGGTCGAATCGAAGACAGCACGAATCCCAATCACAAATACTGATGACGAGTGCTGAACGCCGCGGCGACGAGTCACAATTCAGTTTCAGCATCGTCAATCTTCTCGGAAGAACCCACACGGACATGTCGATCGATTTCGATCAGGGGTTTCCAGAAAAACTTGGCCCGAACCGCGGTGATCACAACCCGGCGACGGCATTCTCAATTTCTCAGTTTGAGTGAAGCCAAACTCACGGCACTTTGGCCTAGGCCACTGGCGCAACTTCTTTCTTGATCAGGTTGATTTGATTTTCCTTGGCTAAAAATATCGTCCACCCCTGCGAAAATACGGTCTCGACTCTCACTATCCGACTAGTAGATGGTGGACCATATAGCGCTGACGATGCCAACAAAAAATATCACGAGACATGCGTGGAGACCTGTCGAAATTACGATGTCATTTGGCTTCGGGTTCGCGAACATGTCCTGTCTCCTCTATTGATGGAGTCTTTCAGGGGCGGTCTTAAGATAGCCGTGCTCGGACCCGCGATCCCGAACCGCACGCTCCGTTCTGCCGCATGTGTGCAGATCCTCGGCGTTCAATCTTCGGCGGAGTCGATTGAGTTTACCTCGGCTAAACTTTGGGGGCGGAGCCGGAGCCGGAGCCGCAGCCGTTCTATATGCGGCGAATGGTCACGAGGTCTTGGCACGCGGCCAGACCGAATTCTATTTTCGCGGAATGCCTCGAAGGCATTTTGAACTCCTGACAGATGACCCGCAGGGTACGAAGCTCATGAGGAGGTTATATGTGCATGATATGGTCTGCATATACCGGAGCCCACCGTGTACTTGAATCACCGGGGCGTTGACACATGTGCACATGATGCCATCGTTGTTAGCAACATCCCGATAGGCCTGGGCTGCCTGTTAGGTTGCTGCGTTCGGTCATACCTTTCAGGAACCCCTTTTCTCACGCTCAATTCGTGAGACTAAGGGACTCATTGAGGCTTCGCAGGTACTTCTGACCTGACCTGCTCCGACTGCTTACCTGTCTAGTGTGAAGCGTGCTTGGCAGGATGATACTCTTGATGTAGACGCCGGCGATGATTCCATGATCCAATTCCCACGGGATAATAAGCCCGGTGCTTGGACGCGCACAGGATCATGAGACCATAAGCGCCAAATGCCGGGGTTTCGAGAATAGGAGTATAAGCAAGACCTATCGTCATGCAAGGCTGACTGACATCTAAATCTCTAGTGAATTTGCGAGACGCCTTCTATCACATATACTCGTCTGTTTTCGTTGCCCTGTGGTAATGTAACCTTTGGCGATCTTCGTGCTCGAATCGGCAATAAGACACCAGCCTGGCTGACATATCAGAGAATTTCAATTGGCCCCGAGCTAAAGTCTGGCTCTGGTAGATGGCACGTTACGATGTGGCTTCCGGCTTCGAATCTTTCTCATCATCGTGCCAGGATCTCCCGGCTCTCTCGCGTGCTTAGGCGGATGATCCCTTCAACTGCTCCACCACCTCGGCAACTGGCACATGCTTCCCCGACCACATCCGCGGCGGTTTGGTCTACTACCCCTTTTTGACTCCGAAGGAATGGGTATATCCACCTTACCGATGCACAAGGTTCGACGCCTTCGAGGAACAGGGTGGATATCGTTCCACAGTTCACGTCAGACTGCAAATGGTCACGCCTTACCTACCTACTACTGTAATAGATAAGGGATCTTCGGAACGCTCCCGAGTTGGTAAGCGGCGCTTATGGCGTGGCATATCTGAGGTAAGATTTCATTCAGCCTTGGTCGTCCCGGTCAGGAACGTGTACGATGAGAGATAAGCGGATTTTCAATGACGGAGATGTCCTGGCTTTTGTGATTTATCCTTTTGTCGCGGAATTTCGCAAGAGAGCGAGGTGATAGGGCACACCTTGGCATACGGTGCTCCGGCCGGGTGCGGCTATCCGTTCTCCACCGTCGGATTCGGGTTTAGGGAGTCGGTAATGGCAAGGACGATGCCTCACGATCGACACAGATGAAGATGCCCACGTGCCAGGCCGTTGACTGGTAGCGAAGAACAGGCTTGTTGCAGAGATGCGGCTCACTGGCACAGCATAGCGGGGGAGCTGGCGGAGACTCGTGTGGCAACGATGCAGTAGCATGCAAGACGCCGTTGATTTGCCGATCATCGTTACCAGCTGTCAGTTTCCGATTTACAATCCGGAAGGTATCAGACACATGTGGCTATTATTATCCCCGTCGAGCTTTTTGGGACCATCGACTCTCGGGCAGTACCAGGGGGTCCGGCTCATCTCTTCGCGCCATCGCAACTTGTAATGTATTACCTCGGTGCAAGTAGCGGGTTGCTTGTGCAAGACATAAATTCTATGCCCAGAGCTCTACTCAAATTGATCGAACAATTGAGCTTGTCTTTCTGGGGAACTCTTCTCGGCTGGAATGGAAAATAGTATCACCATATCTAAACCGTGGGATAGGGGTTACAATGGATGCTTTCCGGCCTGAACTCCGGCAGTAGAAGTTATTTTCAGCCAACCATTCGTTTGACATCAACGACGGTGAGAATAGTGACGATAACAGAGAGGTATCTTGGAGAGACAGCTCCTCGTAAGACAGGAGCGAATGTGCAAAGATGAAGGCGAGGGACATGGCAAGAGCGGGTGGGAGTCAGGGAAGTTACGAGCGCGGACTGAGTTTAGTTTGAACCTTTCTTGAACCTTATGATATTCATTCTGGAGTGGAATGAGAAACAGCCATCAAGAGGTTAATAATGGACACAAGGTTTCACCCCTACACAGCCAGTCAGTCTGCAACTCGTGATAGATCCAGAAGTCCATCACAACAATTTTCGAGGAGAACAACCAATCGGACAATATCGCATGCGAGCGATGAAAAGTCGAACATATCAGAGGGTATCTCCGGAGGGCAGATCAGTTGGATAGAGACTGCATGAACTTCATCCCCGTGGGCGGACCGAAGATCGCGATCGATGGTGCTGCGGCTCGGGCCGTGACCCTATTACACATCCAGCGCAGAAGCTTGATATCATTCCTGGCTTGATTCACCGGCGACTTTCATGCGGAGTTTGTTATAATGTTAAGGACATTTTGTTCATGAGGTCCAGGTTCACCAAAAGTAGATGGCGTGATAACGATGAGATTCCATCTCCATACAAGTATTATTGAGATTAAGGTAGGTTAGGTTCACAGTAGGAGCATTGTCTTGAATATCAACCATCGACGGATCAACAGGTACAGCGTACCTAGCCAAGATCCTCGAACTGATCAGCGACAGCAAACTCTTAAACTCCTGGGGTGAGAGCTAGTGGAGGGCAAATAGTCTTGGTTGTTGAGGTGGGAAGGAGGAGGATACCCCTGGAGGAAAGCCACACACCTATGTATCGCTACATCGCTCAGATCCTGCGAATCCGTGGCCAGCTTTAGTTCTCATACGAATCACTTTTGTGCCTCATATCTGCCTCTTGGTTCGCGTGCTGTGACTGTACGCAATACACAGTTATAGGCAGTGCCTAGGTCTTATATAGGAAGTGTGCGAAGACAACTTAGATGAGCAATGTACAGTTCATTTCGCTGCTTTGGTATCATCGACTTACATTCCACAGGTACCTTTATACTCTTACGGCGGGATGCTGGCAGCCTACCTCTGTCAGAGAGGAAGGCTCGAAATCAATGGACATTTTGCACACTCATTGCCGCACCCATTTCATGCCATGCCCGTATAGTGGTTCCTCTTCATAATATCTATCTCCTCTCAATCTATATCTTTGTTCGCATCATAAGCCACCTGACTCCCATGGCCGTCGACAGTGTTAATACAACCGACACTTCACGGGGGTACGAAGTAGTGTCTCTTTGGCTTGCTGTTCGAAAACTGCCGTAACAGGTGGGTCACCGAATACACGCGAGGAGATTCAGCTGGACTTCCATCACCAGGTCATTCTCGAAGAATGCGAGGCACTGGTAAGTTAACGGGTTCTTTTTAGATTCGTATCCATGCTGTGGGCGACCGCGTTGTCTCCGAGTAGTTATTAAGGGGTTACCTCCGCGCTCATGGCTTGTCCTCGGCAGTATTACTACTGATATGGATTCATCACGCAAGGTGTGCTGCTAGAAAGTGCGATGATGCCCTCGAGATGGATCCGGTGAACTGAGCGACACGTTATTCATGATACGTTTTCAAACTCGCCTACCAAGTCCAGATGCCGTCTGAAACCACTTGCTTCCTTACAAATTCGCTGGATAAGATGTATCATGTCGATGGCAGGCCTGCTGATCCATTCCCATCGCTGCCAAAGATACGGTGCTCCTTGGCCAAATGGCCGACCGGACGAATGTACAGCGTGCACTTGGAGTTTGACCAAACGGTGGCGATGAACATCCAATTGAAGCCCGATATGTGGACAATGACCACTTGGCTCGGTGAGCGTAGTTTCGACCTGCGATCTGTAAAGGCAATGGCTGGCGTATCTCAGGGGCAAAACTGTGATAATTTATATGATCGGGCGGACAGATTGCTTCACTCCATACTTGTCAAACCGAGTATAGCGTAAAGAGGAGTCACTTCATATCTGACATGAAGCATCCTCTCGACGCCACGGGAACTCCTACACGAACCTCGATCAGATAGTAAGTAATTACCTAGGTATGTTTGCGGCGCGCAAACTCTGACTGATAACGGAACCACTTAGTCGAAAAACGCCCTCGGGGGTCAAGCATGAGATGATATGCAAAAGTGATCGCTAATAAACTTGGGTGTTAACTTACCATTTGGGGAAAAGGAGTATCGCTGTGGATAGGCGCAGCCTTGCTCGCATTAAATGTTTTTGAAATTTTCTTCGTTCCTTGACTCATCTGAGCCCCAGGAAGCTCAAGGACAAATACCTAAAAACAACCTATCAATGTAGCCCTTTCTTCTAAAGAAAGCCAATGACACCGTCGTGAACCTGAGGGTCATGAGAGCCACCAGATCTTGAAACCCCCAAGAACCGCTGGGTTGATATCATTATCATAAGGAGGACGCGATGGGCTCGGAGAAGACACATATTCTACTGATGAAATCAAGTTGAATACAAGGCTATGACCTGGCTCTGCCTGGAGTTGCCCATTCCAGACATAGCGACCATGCGCAAGGCTCAGGCGACGTGACACAAGGAATCGAATGCCGATAACCCTATGAACTCGAAGAGGCGTTTCCGAATCATGCAGAACATAGTCGTGCATGGCGCCTCCAACACTCAGTTTGTCATAGCCGGAATCGCGAGTTCGAGTGCAAGTCAAGGACACACGGCCGAGTTCACTGGGATGAGGCTGGCTTCTGCCTATGACGCCTGGGTAGCAGCGGTGAACGTTTGGCTGCGTCCGCGGAAAGTACTCTGATTGTAAGGGCCATTTCGGTATGGTCCAATGATCTGTTCCTATTGGGGAGACAGAATGGATGCCTGCCTCAGAAGGCAAATCGGCGTTTGCCGCAAACGCCGAAACCTGTGATACAGACCACGTTTCTGGCAGTGCTCACAATTGCTCCGGGTGAGACAGCATATTCCGTCGTGGCAGTGTTAGATGCAATGCAAGCGGTCAGGAAATGTGAACGATGACCGTCAGTGGTGAGGGCCGTCGACACGCTTTCAGCTGAAATAAAAAGTTATGAACCTGAAGACAATCAGTAGAAAGTGCAAAGGTAGCAAGGTTTTCAATGACTTGATTGGGGCGACAAGACTGATGCAGCAGATGAATCCGTCCAGCCTCGCAACTCATCAGAAGCAGCGTACGGGATACGGGTGATTCCCTGCTCATGTGAAGCTGTCAAGACATTTGCTCGACAAATCATGTCATGATCCCAGATCGGTATGACGACTTTCCACATCACCAGCGGCTACGAAGCCTGCCATCGGATGATTCTCGTCACAATGACAACACAGACAGACGGGCTACGTTGCCGGAAGCGCCAGTCATCGAAATTCACAGTCCGGGATACGACGCAATACCAATTGCAGCACTGTCGTTTCTTGGCTTGTTGCTGTGCACACGATGACTTGTTGTTCGTCCTGGTGATAATGATGGTAGTCCAGACTTTTCGTAAAGAGTCGCATCTTCCAACAGCGAAAGCGCCTCCCAGAAACGGTCAAGGCCTCCGATGCTTATCAAGCCGATACCGATTAGCGTTAGTCAGGTGGCTTTGACTCAGCGGTGGATCCTGCAACCCCACGCCCCGTTCCATTGCGCTACATAACGGGCATTGCCCTAGGGGTACGGTATGGCCCGCACAGTCCACTCAAAACACACTGTGTGAAACTGAACCGAAACCACTTTATGCATAAGGGGAAATGTACCTAAAACGGACGTCGGGTCCGGTTTGGATTGTTGCTCGACAAGAAGCATGAGCGATAAAAGTCGAGTAAGTGATGAGAATCAGAGCTCTTAAATAGGTCACGGTCAATAGAAGCCGCACTCCCTAGTGGCGATGGATCACAGTACATACCTAGTAGTAAGACGTCAGCAATGAATCAGATGGTACCTACAGTCTGTGAGGGTTACGGTGCTGTGTTATCGTGAGAGACTCCACTTGTAACCGTAACTGACACATGACGTTTTTACGGGTCAAGTCGACCGTTTGAGTCTGATTCCTGAGCGCTGACTGATATCGGTTGTCGGCGCTTCGGTGCTCGGAATTCTCGCCACTTTCAGATGACTCCTGCCTCGTAATCATGGCTAACAGGGAATCGGACTCCCCCTGAATTGTCTCGCCGGAGCATTGTCTTTCAAACGGATTAACACGGAACAGATAGGGCACCTTATTCTGTTCGTCGGCTGCTTGACTTGTTCAAGGGGTTCACTTTACGGACCTTACTCCGTGGTAACGTTTCTACTTGTACTTATTACAACTATTCCGGACAGACGAATACCGACAACACGTAATCTGGCCGGCTAGTGCCCGTGTTATCCACAAAGACACCGTGATTGCTTGCTGATTGCTAATCATCGCCCTATCACGACGCTTTGCCACGAGTTGCGTTGGGGCTTGAAATATCACTTGAGTAGCAGGTACGAAGCACAGACTATCGGCTGGGCCTCCCTCTGTTTCGTAGCTGCCCTGGGGCTTAGAAGCACGGATCGCTAGGCAACTGCCCCCCAGGCCCTTACGTACAAGTACTGGGCGTTACGAGCACGTCCAGCCTCTTCGTGAAGATTCCCCGCCATTCACCTATCGTTTTAGCCCAAAACCCCCAGGGAACCTAGTAACGTTTACAGTAATAAATAGCGGATTTATAGTCTGGGGGCGATGAATCACCCCAAACATCGTGCTTCGTGATTGGCTAGTCACTCGAGTGACCCCACCCTCTCCTTCCCCGTTGCCCATTGAGTGTATTCCGCAGGCTGGCCCCGTACCTTACGAGTGCATCATTGTTAGGCCAGCACTTTCCTCGCATTCCCTCTTTCAGCCGTCCCTGTTGTACTGGCAGCCTATATTAACCTGTTCCCTGTACTCCCTCCACTGCCCACCTTTCTTCTCCTCTACATCTCTCCTCCACCATTCTCGTCTCAACTCATCCTTCTTCGCCACCATCCACCCACGCATCAACGCATCTTCGCACCTTTCATCATCCATCGTCTATCATCTTTTCACATTTCAACCATCGTTAACGACTGATCGGCATCATGCAGATCTTCGTCAAGACCCTTACTGGCAAGACCATCACCTTGGAGGTTGAGTCCTCCGACACCATCGACAATGTCAAGTCGAAGATTCAGGACAAGGAGGGCATTCCTCCCGACCAGCAGCGATTGATCTTCGCTGGCAAGCAACTCGAGGATGGTCGCACCTTGTCCGACTACAACATTCAGAAGGAGAGCACTCTCCACCTTGTCCTTCGTCTGCGTGGTGGTATGCAGATTTGTAAGTACCCAATTTTCTTGCTGTCAACGCTTGCCCTCTTTGACAGTCAGCCACTAACGCTTCGCCAGTCGTCAAGACTTTGACCGGGAAAACCATCACCCTCGAAGTCGAGTCCTCTGATACCATCGACAACGTCAAGTCCAAGATCCAGGACAAGGAGGGTATTCCCCCTGACCAACAGCGATTGATCTTCGCCGGCAAACAGCTTGAGGATGGCCGAACCCTCAGCGACTACAACATCCAGAAGGAGTCTACTCTCCACCTCGTTCTCCGCCTTCGTGGTGGTATGCAGATTTTCGTCAAGACACTCACAGGCAAGACAATCACCCTCGAGGTGGAGTCGTCGGACACTATCGACAATGTGAAGAGCAAGATCCAAGACAAGGAGGGTATTCCTCCCGACCAGCAGCGACTCATCTTCGCTGGTAAGCAGTTGGAGGACGGCCGTACTCTCAGCGATTACAACATTCAGAAGGAATCCACACTCCACCTGGTGCTTCGTCTACGTGGTGGTATGCAGATCTTCGTGAAGACACTGACAGGGAAGACCATTACCCTGGAAGTGGAATCGTCAGACACCATTGACAACGTGAAGAGCAAGATTCAGGACAAGGAGGGTATCCCCCCGGATCAGCAGCGCCTCATTTTCGCTGGCAAGCAACTGGAGGACGGTCGCACCCTAAGTGACTACAATATCCAGAAGGAATCTACTCTTCACCTGGTTCTTCGTCTTCGTGGCGGCCAGTGAGTGCAGATATCTTCGTGGGAGGCAACGAGTTTTTACGACATGAGATGGCGTTAATGGATTTGACCCTGTATTAGATGGGGTTTGCTGCTTTACAATTAAATAAGAATATCATGACCGATTTGCCATCATAACCCAAGTGGGATTTTGTCATTATCTGCTTCGTGCATGTGTTCGCCTTGACATCGATTACAGTGAACTGTTGTTGTATTAACACGAAGTACGAATCATGTTACATCGTGAAGGAAGTATCGTCAACGAAGGTATCTGGAAGACTCGGGAGGAGAAGATTGGGAACCTTGATGTACCCAACGTACAGTACTAACCCAGTGTAGAGTAGCGATCAGTGATCCGTAGTCCGGCCCTCGCTCTATGACAT
The DNA here is from genome assembly GCA_028637775.1 of Xylariaceae sp. X167. NCBI lineage: Eukaryota > Fungi > Ascomycota > Sordariomycetes > Xylariales > Xylariaceae > Xylariaceae sp. X167. The sequence continues at coordinate 17,706 of JAJFDK010000080.1, forward strand.
CGGAAGTGGTTAACAAGTGGAGACAGCTGTGGCTTTCGACACTATCGCGTGCGGATCCGTACACTAAAGAGCACCGAGCAGTGGAGTTGAACCCCACTGCGTTTTGCACCCCGGCCTTGAGTTTAGCTACAGCGTCACGGTCTTCCCCACCTTCCGTTAAAATCATCCACGCAGCACAAAGACTTTACGCCGTATTACAAGTACAAGTAGGTAGGTAGACCTAGCGAAGACATTTTACTGCCACCTACATTCACCACACCTACATCCACCACCGTCCCAACAACTTACACCTGTGCCATGTCCATCCCGCGAACACTTCATCTGTCCTGTTGAACCGAGCATGTGTACTCAATTCCTAATACATTTAAAACAGTCGCGCCTTCTTGAGATTCTATTACCTCCCTGATACGAACGTTTCTCCTGCCGCGTGGACCAGCAACTTCGCTGAACTTGGACTGGCATGTGATCTGATGAGCCGCCCTTGATCTTGCACCCATCGACTGGGCTACAGACGTAGGCTATGCCTTTATACTTCTATCACTTGAAGTTCGAGCTCTACCCGACCCCTCCAGCTGGATCCCAGGTGGATAACAATTCTTGGGCTTCCCGGGGCGCCCAGATTTGGGTGCCCGCGACTGCTTCGAGCATCTTCGACAACCTGCCAGCACACACTCGAGATCCTTCAGCATCATCAGGCACCAACTTACCAGCGTCGCGAATCGAGCCTTGGGAAGCGGTGGCGACAACTCGCCTCGGCGTTGAAAATAGCGTAATTGACTGCGGTGCGCTGAGACCGGCCGAACCTTACGAAGAGCAGAACATCGCCATCTCGAGCGAGGTACCGCAACGACGACGAGCCCCGAACGCGTCACTCCCGAAACCATCTGCGGCTATAAACCCGCGGACCGCCGTTAAGGACTGGCGATTTGGACAGATCACAGTCGCGAGCATCGACATCGACAACTGCGTATCCGACGGCGCTATGCAGCAGACACACGACACCACCGCGCCGGCTGCTCCTGTCGGCCCCTCGATGGGTAGTGCAGGCAGAGCTGTGAAAGCGACATACATCCCCCTCGCAGCGGCCAAGGACACGAATCTTGGATGGGGTATTGTGCACCTGTATCGCGAAGGAAGTGAGACTTCCGAGTTCCGTCTTGCGACTCAGGAAGAGCTTCAAGCAGACCAGAACCAGGCCCAGGCGGATTACACGACTGTTTGTATTCCCGCGGTTCCGAGCTATCTTTCTCCCAGCGATTTTCTCGGCTTCATAGGTGACAAGTGGAGAGACCATGTCAGTCACTATCGTATGATCATGACCGGTCGGATGAACAGGTATATGGTTCTCATGAAGTTCAGGGATAGCAAACAGGCAAAGATATTCGGACGAGAATTTGATGGCAAGGTGTTTAATCATGTTGAGGTATGCCCTCCGCTGACCTTTTCAAGAGACCCGACGGCAACTGACATTCTGGTAGCCGGAGACCTGCAATATTGCCTTCATTAGGTCTATCACTTTTGACACACCTACAGCACCTAACGCTAGCTTTCCGGGCCTCAATCATGACCCATTCACGCCAACTACCGCATCCGAGTACAGTTCGTTGAAGCCATTCCCACCACCCACGCCCGACCTGATAGAGCTTCCCACCTGCCCTGTGTGTCTGGAGCGAATGGACGACACAACGGGACTTCTCACGATACTTTGCCAGCATGTTTTCCACTGCTCTTGTTTACAGAAATGGAAAGGCTCCGGTTGTCCCGTCTGTCGACATTCTAACTTATCGAATAATTTTGCCAATCTGCATCTATCATCTAACCCAGCTTCTACCTCGCCGTACAATTCAGAGTGGTCCTCCATGCAACCTTTTGGATCAAATGTATCAAACCTCTGTTCTGTTTGCGATTGTTCCGAGGATTTATGGATATGCCTCATTTGCGGGAATGTAGGATGTGGTCGATACAAACGGGGACACGCGAAGGAGCACTGGAAGGATACGGCACACACCTTTTCACTCGAACTTGCTACGCAGCATGTGTGGGATTACGCAGGTGACATGTGGGTTCATCGCCTAATTAGAGACAAAGGCGACGGTAAACTAGTCGACCTCCCTGGACATCGAGAGACACAGGACAGGAGCCAAGCCGAGGATGTGGTTCCTCGGGCCAAGCTGGAGAACATCGGGATGGAGTATACGCACCTTCTCACAAGTCAGTTAGAGAGCCAACGTCTTTATTTCGAAGAGATGCTGTCCAAGGCAGTCGATAAAGCATCCAAGGCATCTGCAGCGGCTGAGAAGGCGGCAGCTCAAGCCTCTGACGCGCGAAGGGAGCTACAAGAGTCGATTGAACGACAGGAGAAAATGCAGAGCGAAATCATCCCGTCACTTGAGAAGGATCTGGGGCGCGAACGCACACGCGCAACGAAGTCGACAGACTTGGCACGAAACTTGAGCAAGAGCCTTCAGGAGGAGAAGAAGGTCTCAGAAGGATTGATGAAACGCATTGAGCACATCGGCAAAGAAGTCACCAGCCTCAACGAACAACTCCAGGTCTTGAAACAGGAGAATGCGGATTTGAAGGACCAGAATCATGACTTGGCCATGTTCATCTCTGGACAGGAGAAGTTGAAGCAACTCGAAGCCGAGGGGAAGGTAGAAGAAGGGGAAATTGAGGCTGGTAGTGTTTCTGTACCCGAGGAGAAGAAACGACGCAAAGGAAAGGAGAGGGCCGGGAAGTAGGTGGAATGACAGGTCAAAGTAGCTATTACTTAGCTCCAGCCATGCTCTGCATTGCTCGATTTAAGTATCTACTTAAAGATAGCGTTGATAGTGAAATGCCAGCCATCCATTGATTTTCATCTGGCTCTTACTATGAAAATGAAAGGCGGCGAGATGTAATTACTGTTGGCACATGCGCACACGAACTCTCTGTGTAAGGGCCATTGCTCATACCACCGCTTCCATTGCATCTCATCACAATGGGCTTCTCTACAAGTATGTTGAGCTTGATACATTGTCGTCAGGAGAACCATTCACCGCAATAGTCAGTTCTCCATATCAAAGGGGCCATGTTCGATGTCGAATGAGGTTGGCAGGCTCGTCCGTGGACCTGCAGATGTAGGTACGAATTAAACATCCGTGTCACATTCCTGGGTCACATTCATCCATTCAGGTCACAGTGCATATACTTTCTACGGCGGGTCCCTGGGGTGTGTGACGGGAAAGTTGGGATGGGCTAACGGCACACCCCATATGTATACCCGTGGGCGCGCTAGAGCAGGTGGGAAATAGCGGTCCCAGTCGAACCTGCCTGGCTATCTCCATCCGTAAGGGAACGGTACGACGAAGGTACCTGCTACTCGTACATCCTCGCTCTAGTGCCTTCCGCCGCTCTTAGTCGACCTTAGCGCGAGGAAAATTCTCCAACGGGTTTACCATGTATGACGCTCGCGATCTTCCAACCGTCACAGTCAAAAAGAATCGTGCCATTTCGAGGGCATCCCATACGTTCGACAATAAGCCCGTCTACTGCTGCTGCTGCTGCTGCTGCCGCTGCTGTTGCTGCTGCGTCCACCACCGAGTTGTCCACCACCGTGCCAATCGTGTCGTCTCGAGTCATTCGACCAGAACACGCCATCGTCCCGCCGTCAGTGATCAGCCCCCCTTCGAACGCTCCCAGGGCCCTCCCCTCCGCGGACCCCGGCCACAAGTCCCACGACACGGCCCCAAGCGACAACCGCACTCGCCGCGCTCTTTCTTCCAAGAACTCCAGTCATGGCAGAAGCCCCCGGGGCTGGTAACGGGGCCGCGTCCTCTGCCGCCCCCAAAGCAAAGCACGCGGTCAAAGAGGCCTACCCGATGACTCCCTGGCGATACGATGCCTTCCTCCATACTTTTTCCGTTCTTGTCGACCTCTTCTTCCGTGAGGTCCACCCGCGAGGTGCCTGGCGTGTCCCGCGGAGCGGCCCCATTCTCTTCGTCGCGGCACCGCACGCCAACCAATTCGTCGATGGTCTAGTGCTGCAGCGGACACTCAAGCAGGAAGCGAATCGCCGCGTCGGTCTGCTCGTCGCCGAGAAGTCGTTGAAGGGTTTTATTGGGTGGTGCTCTCGCCAGACTGGTGCTGTCCCTGTCGGGCGTGCTCAGGACAGCGCGAAGCCTGCCAAGGGTCTGATCTATCTACCAGACCCGATCAATGATCCGACTTTGATCCGCGGCATTGGCACCGATTTTGAGAAAGAGGCTGAGATTGGCGGCATGATATTCCTTCCTTCTGTTAAGGGACAGTCCGGAAGCTCTACTGGTATCGCTCAGATCATTGGCCCTGAGGAACTTCGAATTAAGCAGCCTTTTAATGGCAAGGTGCCGCTGTTCCAGCTCACTGGCCGAGACGATATTGATGCTCAGGGTAACTTTGGCAATAAGGAATTGCTGGGAATCAAGGATGGCTACGAGGGTACTAAGTATAAACTCGCGCCTCACATTGATCAGACCAGCGTGTACGAGGCCGTTTTCCGTCGATTGAGATCTGGTGGTTGCGTTGGTCTCTTCCCTGAGGGTGGTAGCCATGACAGAACTGAGCTTTTGCCCCTGAAGGCCGGTGTAGCCATCATGGCCCTTGGAACTCTCGCCGAGACTCCCGACTGTGGTCTGCAAATCGTCCCTGTTGGAATGAATTACTTCCATGCTCACAAGTTCCGGTCGCGGGCTGTCGTCGAGTTTGGTGCCCCTTTCGAAATTCCGTCCGATTTGGTCGAGAAATACAAGAATAACGACAGGCGAACCGCTATCGCGGCGACCTTAGATATGGTGCACCAGGCGCTGAGCGCCGTCACCGTATCTGCCCCTGACTACGATACTTTGATGTGCATTCAGGCTGCACGACGTATTTACAACTCTGGTGTGAAGCTACCACTGCCGATGGTTGTAGAGCTGAACAGAAAGCTAGCTATTGGATTTTCTAAGTACAAGGATAAGGACCATCGTATTGTTGATCTAATGGGCAAACTTCGAGATTACAACAAACAGCTGGACTACCTGAACATTAAGGATCACCAACTTTCCTACGCCAGGATGACTCTACCCAGAGTCATATTTACACTGCTCTACCGAGTCAGCAAGCTGCTAATACTGTCCATTGGAGTCGTGCCTGGTCTTGTCTTGTTTGCGCCGGTTTTCGTTGCTACCAAGTATATCAGTCGCCAAAAGGCGAAGGAAGCGCTTGCTGGTTCGTCTGTGAAGATCCAGGGCCGAGATGTTATGGCCACCTGGAAGCTTCTCGTTGCCATGGCTCTCACTCCCGCGCTTTACAATCTTTACTCTATCTCCCTGGCTGTCAAGGTCTACCAGGATAACCTCTGGGGCTACGTTCCCGAGACTATTCCCTTCTGGCTTGTATACATAATTGCCTGGATTATCTTCCCAGCTATTACATTTGCCGCTTTCCGTATTGGCGAGGTTGGCATGGATATTCTCAAGTCGCTGCGGCCGTTGATCCTTTGCATTAGCCCGACTTCGAGCTACAGCGTGCAGCGACTTCGGGAGCGGCGGGAGGATCTAGCAAAGCAGATCGTGCAGGTGATCAATGATTTCGGCCCGGATATGTACGATGACTTCGAGAAGACGCGGCTCATCGCCGATCCCTTCGGTGGCGAGAGCACATCCAGCTCGCGCGATGAGATCGACCCCGCTGAGATGCGTCGCGGTAGCGCGACATCAGGGTTCTCAAATTCACCACCCGACTCCCCCCGCCTATCACGTAGTCACACGACGCGGTCGAGCCGTGCGATTCCCCGCAACGAATCGTTCAGCAACATTGGTGCCATCGGCATGTTTGCCACGCGGCCGCCATCCCGGTCGAGGAGTCGCAGCAGCAGTATTGGCTTTGGAGCTGGTGGGTTCTCGGTGCCTGGCTTCACCTCCCTGGACTCTCACGAGGGTTTCATGGAGGCGAACAAGAAAATCCGAGCTGCCATGATGGAGCGGGGTCAGTTGAGACGGCGACAGAGCGCTATCTCCATGGAGGCGGAAGAAGAAAGCGACTCGTAGTTCATTGCCTGTCAGGCCTTGGGGCCTCATAAGGAGGGGCCTGAGAGAAGCTCCTCCGGTGACACGATAAGTGTAGTATGAGATTCACGTCCATTTATGAGGAGGGGAAGTTGAGGACCTTGGGCGGTAGCGAGGGTGGTAAAATACTTTTATACATAATGGAGGGGGTTGGTTGGCGTTTCTATTTTAATTCCCATTTCATTTGGGGGAGTGAGAGGGGGAATTGCATACGGGGAAATAAATTACATCCGCCGTGAGAGGTGTTTGCAGCTAACAACAACCTTGTACTTTCTTCTTCCTGCTCTCATCAAGTCTTGTTTTTTCTTTTTCGTAATTTGACAGCGGATACCTGCCTGCCTGCCTGCCTGCTTCTATTCCGTACATCATACCCTTGTCTGTCTGCGGAATACGACGGCGTTGGTATGTATGTACGTACGAGTATCCGTATGTCTGGAACTGCGTAAGCTGTAAGCTGTATCTACATACCGAGCTGAAGTGAGAAGCTAAGAGAGAAGGGGATTTCGTTGTGGCTTTTACCGAGCTGATTGTTTGTTACATGAGCTGAGGGTTAGACGGACAGACTAGGAATGGAATAAACAAGGGACTTTACTTTTTCTAGATTCGTACTCCGTACGAGTGTCTCTCTCTGCATTTACGGATTACCTGACAGCAGATAGATTGGCTCAGATGATGCTATTTCTGTTTGACGGACGGGGTGAGCGAGTTACCGTAGTTACGGTTAGTTACGGAATAGTTGAGGCAGTTACCTAGTCTAGGCGCCAGCAACAAACCCATCTTCACGTTGTCTCTCTGACTCTGTTCTGGGATTCATGGCATGGTCTTATGATGCGCGTGTTTGTGATGTGACGATGTATGTAGTGGCCTTTACGGCGCCTATCAATCACATTCGTCGATCTTCTCGTTCGTTCTTCAACCTTGCCGTAGGCACCAACTTTACCAGGTATGAAGCAGTAGTGTATTCCGTAAGTCGGTTTCACACCTCTGTCGATCGCAAAGAAAGACCCGTTCGTAAGCAAGAGAGTCCACAAGTGTGCATCGCATACCTAGTGTTTCGTTTCGCGTTTTCTTCGCTTGCGTCAAGAACAAGACAAGTTACGTATTCCGTAGGATTCTTGCCTTGTCGGCAAGAAAATCCTATGCCGCTACCTACCTGCGCTAACTACGGAATAGGCGAGATGGACAAGTACGCGCGGTTAAGGGTCCCCATGGACCATCACGGGTACGGAAAGGTGGGTTGGGTGGCAAGCGATTTTGGCCCTGTCATGGGGGAATGAGGCTTTGTGGCGAACACGGCTTTTGAAGGGAAGGATTGTGAAGAGGAGAGGACAGTATGAGTGGTACTTGTGGGATGTGGGACGGGGCTTGAGGGTACATGGGGAGACATTTGTTGAAGAAAGTCTGTGAAAATAGGTTAGGATATAGGAATGGTGTTGAGATGATTGGTTATGGTCGATCCGATGCTGTGTTTGGTTGGGAATTTTCTTCTTCTTCGCCTCTCTGTTGAAGACGTACATGAAGTATGCACTCGTACGAAGTACTCGTACATACATATTCCCGGCAATGTGGTGGACTTCACACTGCGGATTATCGTACGGATGGTACGGATTCCTACATAGCCCCGGATTCGTTCCCCAGTTTCAACGGATTACGGATTGTCGTAGAGTAAGGTCCGGTATGGTATGATACGGTACCGGCAAACCTGTGTCTCGTCTTTTACGATGTGTATGTACGTACGTACAAGTATGTTGTGTCTTCTTTTGTTATGTATCATGTTATGTGTGCTGCGTCGTATGTTATGTACGTGTTCGTCGATGAATGAGAAAATCTCTTACCTGTCAGCAAGTCAGAACACCCCGTTCTGAGTCACACAACCACTCGACTGAGACACTTTAACGGCCAATTGGACTTTTTGTTGAATCCATAGGTCCGGAAGCAACACACACCAGAGGTGAAGTTGGGGCAGAGGAGAGACATGGATGGGGGAATGTGAGTGAGAGGAGAGGCGTTTGGAACCGAACCGGCGTGACGCCTAGACAGCACTAGCCACGCTGTTGTGCACTAGTGCAGCTTGTCGAAGACCTGAAGAACGAAGAAATTCAAGAGACGCAAGGGTGCCGGTACTGCAATACCTAGGTAGGGTACTTTGTGTAGTCTCATGTTTGTGCTGAGCCTGCAGCAGAGTAATGCTGACCTAGCCGTCGAAGCGGTTTAGCCAGATGGGTCCAGCCTCCAGGGAAAACACGGACGGCATTCACGGGATGTGGTCGACGGATACACATTCGTACATGAGACTAATGTACTCGGGCTCAATAACTTCGTGTCTTTCATTCGTAAATCCCCGTATAAAACCACCACTTGTGTGTGTGTCCATGCTAGTGGCAGCGGTTAGTTAGTGGCTTACACGGGGCAACGAGAAGGCGAAGGAAGAGAGAGCAAAAATGTCATACAGTAAGGGGTCTTAGTACTCGTAGACCCTGTTTCTCTTTCTTGTCTCGTCGTTAGCACCGGCTAATAATAACTGTGCTCCGTACGGAATGCTACGAGCTCGTCACTCGTTAACGTAACTGCCGAGGAAAGGATGTGATCATGGGGCAACGGGAAACGGGAGGAAGGGAACATAACGGGAGAAAAAAGAAAACGACCAAAAACAGGGCGAGCCGCTCGCTCGCTCGCCGAGCAAGAGAATAAGCACGGACTTGATTCGTTTGGCTAACGTGTTTCCAACCCCGGCTTGGGTTGGCCGCCCTGCTATGCCGCTTTGGATCATAGCGATAGGGGTCGGTTCGACCGTCAGCCTATTGAAGCATTCCGTAGCTCAATCCGTCCTGAACTTGGTGAACTGGGCTAAGGCAGGAGGGTTTAGTGGCGTCCGGGTTGGACTAGTGGCTGAGCATGGCTTGGGACTCGGGAGGGAAGACGAAGAAAAGAGGAAAAGAAACAGCAGAGAGAGCCCTGAGAGAGCCCTGAGACGGGCTTCGGGTGCGGTACACCCAGATGTACCTTCTCGAAGTACCTCCGTACAGTCCAGGTTTGCGCCTTCCTCTCTGTCTTCGGTCCTTAGCAAGCTTGATGTGCACGCACACGGTACGCCCACGGTACGGAATACTTCACCTAAACGGCTTGGCAGCGCACGTGATTTTGCATATGCACCTCGTAGGACAGAGCAGAGCGGGGGATTCTCAGTTCCGTAGGGTTTGGGCAGTCACGACCGGTGGTACGAGCAGATCTGATAATGGACAGGTGGATCGCTGAGTTACAGCTGTAATTTCCCGTACAGCAAGAGCGACACACCTAGGTGTGAAAGAGCGGCGATGTCGCAATCCCGCAGTCCGTCGGTCGTTCTTTCATGAGGTGACCCTTTCTTACTTAATCAGAATCGCTAGTCTGCCAAGCGATTCACGGAACTGTCTCATTCTCTGACAGCGAAGCAAAAACAAAAAAAAAAAACCCGTCGTGGGACCTAAAGCTCGTCTCCGACCTTAAAACCGTCCATGGTCAGCTGCAAACCACTTACGACCGAGCTCGTCCGAGGCCACGAGTTCGGACCACCGAGCCGACGGCTTTTCATCTGGTCTGAAGATTGATAGATAAGGCCATAAGGCTAGGTGTAATTTCCCGACTGCCCGTCATTAATCATTGAATCTCCCGAGAAACTGGCCGGTCCAACTCTGCGTTTCATCAAATCATTTTCTGTGACCAAAAATAGGCACAGAGCAGGAAAAAGCTGGAGCTCAAGCTTGATCAAGCCCATGCGCTAAAGCGAAGTTAACGGGTAGATTCTGATTCTAGACTGCCTAACGTGTCCCGAACCGTCACGCGGGGCCCGGAAATCTCATCTATGACATCTACCGGTTTTCGTTCATTTTCATTTTCACGGTCACGCTTCACCTGCCCAGATTTTCTCACGCGCTTGTTCACAAAGAAGGTCCGATATTCTAACTCCGAATCCTTTCTCTCCTGCTTTCTTGGGGTGACACTGCTGATAAATCCGAGAAAAAAAAAGGTCAGTCATCACAGTCACGCTTCACCATTTATTTTGCCAGAATTCCGCATAAAACACGGCCGAATTATGGGACGTTTCAAGCAAGCTCCTGGCCCCGACCGAACCGCGCAACGATCCGAACCCCTGCAGCATTTCATGCGATATCGAAAGCGTAGAATAATAACCACTAACTCGTGAAATCAGGAACATTTCGGGGTTCCAGGAAAGTGAGAAAGAGTCCTAGTTCGAAAGCAGGCCAGTTGTCCAATCTTAATCGCAAAGATGGCTGCCCAGGAGCCTGCTCCTCTGAAGCAGAGAATGGCGCAAGGTTTCAAGTCGTTGCTGCGGTTCGCTACCGGCGAGGATGCCCCCACGGCTGCCAACATGCCTGAGCTATTCCCGGCCACCAATCCCACTGTCGATGGCGACGAATGCTCCCACGACTGTGCCGACTGCCACGTCTCCTACCCCCGTGGTTTCAAGATAGACGAAAGCGATTTGTTGTATGGCCAGATTAAGGGTTGGAGTACCCACGTCATTATTGCAACGGGCAAGTCGGATTGGGTGCGCGATGTCGAGGAAGAGAAGGGCAGTGTCATGGAGGCGTTCGGTGCGGCTGTCAAACCATCGAATGGAGTGAGTATGCCCCTTATCGACCGTTTCCCTCCTATCATCACTTTCACCGTCGTCTCTTTTTTATTCCTCCTCTTTCCCCTCCAACTTTGACTCCAACTTTCTGCTTTTTGCTGTGATTGGGGTTAGCCATAGATCGGCGCTTTGCGCCAATCCATACCTTATTTGCGACATGTGAAATAAATCATGTCGATCAGTTGACTGACCTGGAAATGTGTTTCCAATAGCGCCTGATGCTTTCAGCCTCGAACATGCCGACGCCCTCTCACACGTCCGATTATTCAGAGCCCACAACGGCCATACTGCTCCCCGCATTCACCATCGTCAAAAACATCACCCCCGCCGCCGTTCCCCTCCTGATCTCTGAGTATATTAACCACGCGCCGACCTCGACTTCGCCGCTCGGTCCCATCACACTACCGCAGTCGCTGCCTCTTCCCGATCTCCCTGACGCACAACAGTTGCTTGCCCGGCCCTGCCCACACCGTGCGCTCATCCTTCTCTGTTCGCATAAGACACGCGATGCGCGCTGCGGACAGAGCGCCCCCATCCTGCGCAAGGAGCTGGAGAGACATTTGCGACCGTTGGGTTTGTTCCGAGACCTAGATGACGAGAGACCGGGCGGCGTAGGTATCTACTTCATTAATCATGTTGGCGGACACAAATACTCAGCAAATATGCTGGTCTATCGCCGGCCCGACGCCTTTGGTCTAGATAATGTGGACAGAGGGAAGTTGGCGCCAGAAGACAAGGAGAAGGTACAGATAAAGAAACCGGTAGCGGGGAAGGCAAATGCGGAGGGTGTGACTCATGGGGAAACGGAGGACGATGTTGGCGCGGCGCAGTGCATCTGGCTGGCTCGGGTGCGACCTGAGGACTGTGAGAACATCGTGCGATATACGCTTCTCCAGGGTAAGGTCGTGAAACCCGGCAGTCAGCTGCGCGGCGGCTTCGATCGTGGAAAGGGCTTGATGAGCTGGTAATATCGTTGCTTTTGTCACGGTCCTAATGCTTGTGATCACATAGAATGAGTCGAGTGGCATGAATCAGGCTCCTATCAGAACTGGTAACCATTGACAAGTCCATCGCGATACGTTACCGCGCCACTCACTGTTCACGCCGATGCTTTTTCTCATTGTGACATCTTAGCCGCCAGGATGCGAGAAACGCCAGGAACTTGTGATCAATTGACAAGGAGCGCCCTCTACATTTGAACTCCGGGAGGAGAGGATCGAGACTGCTCGGGCTGAAAAAAGGATAGAGCAGGTAGAGGTGGTTTCACGAGGCGCGTAGGTACCAAAAACTACCGCCGGTACCTTTTATGTAAGTAGGTACCTAACTTATGTAGGGAAGTCGTATTCCGTATTCCGTACATTCCCGCTATGTAGCTCCACGTGTACCAGCGCTAGCGCGGGCACGGTGTGTCATGCACCGTGTACTCGGCGAGATTGGATTATGGGTCTGGGCGTCGCGGGTGGTACCAAAGTCAACTTGCGGTGAACTGTTGGAGTGATCCAGCCCCCTGGTCCTTGTACGTGCTACCTACGTGTTCTACTGTACGTGTTGTTGTGTACTGTACGTGTTACTTCGTTACTAGTGCAGGCGAAGTACCTCGTCACGTGACCAGGGATTTCCAACTGAGCAGGAAAAGAAGAGAAGCCGCAAGCCTCGGTCCAAACCCGAGGATCGTCATTCCTCTTGAAATACCTACACCTTTCTATCTACAGTATGAAATAGCCCAAACTCGCATTTTCTCGCCCCTGCATGACCAAGAAGACCCCCTTCTATCAACCACCACGACATGATATGAGTAGAGTCGCGAATTGAAGCTGAGAAAATGGCCATTCGCGAGGACATTGTGTCCTCGGGAGTCTCCTGTAAGTCTGCCTCTGTGCCGAGCCCGTTGTGGACGGGCTTTTCGCTCATTTCCGAGGGCCGAGAAGCGCATCTCCCGTGGCCCTCCGTGGTGTTTATTCTCGCAACGCCGTCGCTGACGAGTCTTGTGCCGCAGTCTTACTGGATCCGAACGTCGTCTCGTCGTCCGTCGAGAGCAAGATAGCGTTTTTACGATCTAAGAACCTGACCCAGGAGGAGATAGACGCCGCCTTTGCGCGAGCGGCTGGCGTGTCGCCACCCCCTTCTTCTAGTCTCACAGCAGCCCCATCCCAACAACACTTATACGCTCCCTCCCACTATCAACAACCCCCTCCTCCTCCATATGGCTGGCAAGCAGGCCCTCCGCAGCTCCCGAAGCGGGACTGGCGGGATTGGTTCATCATGGCCACCGTGGTAGGAGGCGTCGGATACGGCCTGTATTTTATTTCAAAGGTGTGGACTGATCGATATGTGCGCGCCACAGTGATCGGAGCCCCGGGAATGCTGACCTGAGAGCCATTATAGCAATACCTCTATCCCTTAGTTGCACCGCCGACGCCGGACAAGCTGGATCAAGACAAGGCCACGGTGGACGAGCAGTTCGACAAGGCCTTCGCCACGCTCGAGCAGCTCGCCAAGGATACGGAAGCTCTCAAGGCCTCGGAGGCCTCCCGCACCGATAAGCTCGACAAGGTGCTCGATGACATCGAGACGTTCGTGCGCGACTCCAAGTCGACGAGCCGGAGGCAGGAGGACGAGACGGAGTACCTGCGCGACGCCATCAAGAAGATTAACAGCAACATTCCCAAATCCATGGCGATGAACAACGAAATCACGGAGGCCAAGCTCAAGGAGATCAGCAACGAAGTCAAGAGCTTGAAGTCACTGATCTCGCAACGCATGAATGCAGCCGCCGCCGCCTCGACCGTGTCGTTACCGACCGTTGCCTCGCCGACCGGGCCACCTCCCCCGAGCGGCCCGAGCCACCACCCCGCCGGGCTCACGCCGTCGTTAAATAGCAGCATGACCAACCTTCCCCGACCCAGCACGAGCAGTGCCATTCCACTCACGGCGACTCCCTCGATTGCAGAGGAGATGGAGACGAGTAGTTTGAAGGCCGGTAGCATCCAGGATGATAATAAGACCAGTACGTCGACATCGGCACCTAGCAAGCAGGATTACATCTCATCTCTCGGCGGCCGGTCTAGTCCCTTCGGTAGCAATGCCCCCTCCAGCCGGGCCTCAATTCCAGCCTGGCAAATGGCTGCGACGCCGGCGAACGGAGTCGCCAGCAGCGGCAGCAGCGGCGCCAGCGCCAAACCCCCCGCCGAGCAAAACTTTTCTTAAAAGTCGCCGGGGCAGCATAAATATGTTTAGTCGGTCTAAGAGTGGTCCGACATAAAAATATTCTTTTTATTCTCTTCTTGTATCAATAATAGTAGCAACGGCAGCGGCAGCAACACCAGCAGCAGCAGCACGGCGGTCTTTGATACCAGGTATGTGTATAACTTATATTCTTATATCAGGGGAAAAGCCGAAAACAAAAACAAACGCACGCGGACAAGGAAAACACACGCGCGAACACCAAAAAAAGTTTTTATTATTTACAAATTTTTCGGGGATGGAACCGAGACGGGAAACATATAACGGCGGTCATCCTCAGGACAAGGCAAAGCAAGGCATAGCAAGCAAGCAAGCGCACACAGAGCGGAGCGAGGCAAAGCATGTAAGGTCAAGCGGATCAGATCTTCTTCGCAAGGAGTGGTCCTCTTCCCTTTTCATTAACAATTATTATAAAGAGGTGGAGGAGGAAAAGGGGAAGGGAGGGAACGAGAGCAAAGCAGCGGTGGTTCATCTTTCAGTCCAACCGAGGGGGCGTTCTCTGTGTGTGTATGTCGCGGTGGTCGAGATTGGCATACAAAGTTCAATGGCTTGTCTGGATCACGAAAAAGAAGCATCGACAGGCTGTTATTGTGTGTGGTATCATTTTTACCCTTTTATTTATTTATTACCTTTTTATACCTTTAGTCCACCCCCTTCCTCTCCCCCCATTATTCTTCTTGTTGTACTTCTCCCAGACTTCGTTTTTGTTGACTTGTAACTCGATAACTTGGCTTTTAGGTAGGTTTTGAGACCGAGAGAGAGAGAGACGGAGGAACGGAGGCGTAGCCCCTTTTTTTTGCATTATAGACTTGATTGAATTGAAACGGACACATTACCATTCTTCTTCATCACTGAGATCTTTGCAAATTTACTTGTGATCCCGATTCTAATTGCCGTGAATTGTAAATCAGAAAGATGGAGGTTTGTTGATTGCGACGCCAGTTGCCATAGGTACATAGATAGGGGGCTACGGGACCGACTCCCCTCTCTGCCCAATGACGACGACCTCGCAACAATTGGTAGCCCTTGATAGATCATCACACCATCATATGCCCATTCCCCCTCTCGTATCAACAATCACAAGTTTTGATTTCAAAGAAATTTATGATCACGATCAAGATGGTCGTTGCATGAAGTTGGGTATCTACAATCGCACTTCTCTCCTGCCAGATGGATACACGTGTTGTGGTTGCAACGGTGTGTGAGCACAGCACACACGTGTGGCATCTCATGCTGTGTATACCACCCTACATCATACATTGGTATGGTACATCTTACATTCTCTTACCGGACAGTCAGTCCCTCGGACAATAACTAGCCGGGCATCAATCAAATCAGGTTCGACAGCGTCGATGATAGGCGTGAACTGTCTGCGAGTCAACGGGCATTGCTTACTTACACGTCCGGCAATACTACCTACATTCACATTGCACATTGCACAGCATTTTCATAATGGTAGCCGAGTTAAGATGCATTGAGGTAAGTAGTTAATGCTCTTTCTGTCTGTCTATGTATTGTTTATCTGCAACTAGACACTCCAATATTGATAATATTTCAGCTGGAATGCTACCGGAAGGAGATAGGGAGGTCGAGACATCTTTGCTTGATTTGGTAAGCAGAGAGGGACCGGCTTTTCTCGGCGGCGGAGAGTATTCGTTGATGATGGGGGGGCGAGTTATGCGCCTTAGTTGTTACCTACATGTTGCTGTTACGGTTACCAGTTTCCGTAACTGGAGCGACGGGAATATAAACAGAAAATCTAAATAAAGAACTAAGAGGTCATACCGTTGTTTCTATTGATGTTGAGGTCGTTGTAGTTGAGGTGAATGTGAATGAAGTTAGCGCTGTGAAGTGTGAACGGGGTTAAACGATGTGACGCTTCGGAAACAGACGGGGGGGTTGCTGGGTTCAGCTCTCACGGTTCCAAGACGCAATCCATCCATCACCAGCTCATGAACAAAACTCGCAAAAGCGTCCCAACAAAAATAGAAAAAAAAATCAAACAGTCAATCCCGTAGTCAAACAAACCCAGCTGAATTGATGAACGGGATGAATTGAATTGAGACGAAATCAACCCGTGAGGCCGCCGTTCTTCACGCGACTGACCACGAAATAGGTATAATTCCATTCGCGCGCGCATATCTTTCAGCTCGTCACATTCTTCCCTCTCTCTTTATTTCTTCCTCATCACCAACATCACGATGACAGCAACAAAGAAGGGCTTCTCACCCGCCGAAAAAGCGGCACAGGAAGAACTGCGCCAGGCGCGCAGGGACTTCCTCTGGCTCCTGCTGCCGAAAATCCCCGTCTTCCTGCGCCTCGTGCTCGCGCGCCTCTTCGGCGTCTCGGAGACGGCGCGCTATTTGGATCTGAGCTCGGATCTGAAACTGACGATGCTCCGTTCCATTGTGCATGCGACAAATCAGCCGATTGGTCAGACACAGGCCTTTACCCTGCTCGATCCTGGCGTTAAGGGTCGGCTCTGGATCAGTAATGCCGTGGCTGAGGTCCCGCCGGAGCATGAAGCGTTGCGGGATGCGCTGCGCAATGTCATTGTTGCCATGGGCGGCACGGATGTTGAGATGCCGAATGTCGTCCCCGTCGAGGCCGAATGGACGGGCTACCGGGGTGGTGTGGCGAAGGACGCGCCGTTACCCGTCATGTCGGAGGTATCGAAGTACGAGGCCCTGATGAAGGAGACCAAGAACAAGACGACAATCTTGTATTTCCATGGCGGCGCGTACTACCTCTGCGATCCGTCGTCCCATCGCAGTCTTACAAAGCGCCTCGCGAAAGCCACTGGCGGCCGTGTCTACTCCGTCCGGTACAGACTGGCGCCGCAGAACCCGTTCCCGACGCAGTTGCTAGATGCGTTGGTCTCGTACTTCACGCTCCTGTACCCCCCGCCGGGATCCATGCACGAGGCCGTGCCCGCTGAGAAAATCGTCTTCGGCGGCGATAGGTAAGCTATTTCCTCCCGTCCATATCCCCTGAAACCCAGACTGACAAACCCCCCAGCGCGGGCGGCAACCTCGCCCTCGTCCTAACCCAAACCCTCATGCACCTACACTCCACGGGCCAGAAAATCCCCTGGTTCGGACAAAACCGCCACGTGCCTCTCCCGGGAGGTCTCACCCTCTTCTCCCCCTGGGCCGACCCCATACACACCTTCCCCTCCTGGACCACGAACCAGAAATGGGACTACCTCCCTTCCCTGGACCTCATCGATCTCGAAATCAGCAAGCCGCCGGCCGACGCCATCTGGCCTGCAAACCCACCGCGCAAGCGGATCTACGTCGCCGACCATCTGGCTCTGCACCCGCTCGTCAGCGTCCACCTGGCGCGCTCGTGGCGCAATTGTCCGCCCGTTTGGATCTCGTGTGGTTGGGAGTGTCTTGCGGATGAAGACCGATATCTCGTCTCGAGATTACGGAAGGATGAGGTGCCCGTTGTGTTTGAGGAGTTTGAGGCCATGCCGCATGTTTTCCCCGCCGTGTTGCCGAAATTGGCGGAGACGAAGCGGTGTATTAGGGGTTTGGCGAGATTTGTGGGGGAGGTGATGGAGGAGTGTGTTGAGGTTGACTCGAGGTATACGTATATTGAGGCGAGGACGTTGAAGGAGAAGGAGGGGGATGTGCGGGCGCTTGAGAAGTTTAGTGAGGGTGAGGTTTGGGAGTTGGCGTGTGCGAGGGTTGGGAGGGATGCGGTGGATGGGAAGTTCTAAGGGATTAGGACGAGTACGGCGATGAATAAGGGGTTTGTGGTTTTCTACGATGTGGCATGATTTCGCTTGATATATAGCTTACATTCTTCTGCACATGATATATATACCTACCTACATAAGGACATACACAGAGAGACGGAGAACAGAAATAGACAGACACAACGGAGGGTTAGATATATCTTATAGAAGATGAGCCTATGTGAAGGACTGGGCATCCCTGGACATAATGAGCGTTGCATCTCTGGTCTTAGTTCCCATATCAACATACTATGATGAGTGAGAGAACATGTCATCGTACGAGGAGGTCTCATCGTCATCCACACCAACTCGAACGACTGTATAACGCTTACACTAACCCCCAATAAATGTATCCCATCGCAAGTAATATAAACCCACGCAGTGACAGCCGAGCTAGTCTGTCTACTCCCCATCTCAAGAGTGACCTAGACTTGATGGGAGGGAGGAGGACCGTTGTCACGACCGGGATGCCGGCCCCGGTATGGGTTGGTACAGTACCCGGCACACGGCCGGGTCGTACCCGAGCCCGAAGCTGTGGGATCTGTCACCGCGTAAAGTAAGCGCTATGGGCGGCTATGTACTTGTAGGCAAGTATACGACGAACTGGCAGCCACAATAGGGACGGTACACAGTAGACAGGCAGGTCGTCCCGAACTGTACTCCGTATAAGCACGCTGTACGGAATATGGTAAGGCAGTGCGTGTGCAGCTACTTGATCGGTTGACTTGGAATTACTGTAAAAGGTAGGTCCCTCGTACAAATTTCCAGTCGGTCGTAACGATCCCTGCCTTATGATGCCTTTATGTTATGCTATATTATGTGAGTCCGCACTCATGAGTCGGCCGAGCGCAGTCGGAAATCCGCCCAATGTCCGATGTGAATGGCACTCAACAGTCTCCTGCGATGTCAGCACTTTATTTGCTAGCATGTTCATGTTGGTCAGATTCTTCGCTGTCCGAGAACCGGACGAACTCTTGCAGGCAGGTGTATTGAATGACCCCTCTCGTAGGGTTCGGCTATGCCCTTTTCCTGGTCGTCCTCGTGATCACGCGTACAGTGGCTTGCGTGTTGGAAATCTGACATCAATCATCCTCTCTTTCAGGAACATACCTTAGACGATACGTATGTAACAACTTCTCTCATGATCTCGGGGGACCGTCGCTGTCGCTGTCTCTCCCATTCGATTGGTTTCCCCAAGTCACAGCAAAGTGACATCAAAGACACTTGCAACAATGGCCGCAAGGGATAAGCGACTTACTTGGTTCATCACCGAGTGTTCTTCCGGTTTTGGATTATCGCTGATGCGCATCGTTCAGGCCCAAGGCCACAGGGTCATTGCTGCATCGCGAAATCCATTTCAGACCCCTAATCTCGTGAGAGAGGTCAAATCCAACGGTGGGAAATGGCTGAAGCTCGATGTCAACGATCCTACCTCGAGCAAACTGATTGATGAACTTGAAGGATCCGGTGAGCAGATTGACGTCCTGGTTAACAGCGCAGATGGAGCAATCAATGCGCCCATCGAAACAACCACCGAGGATGAGACCCGTGCCCAGATGGCGACCATGTCCTTTGGGCCCCTGTGTCTGATTCGTGCTCTCCTCCCTTACCAGCGCGAGCGCAAGTTCGGCATCATCGTGAACTTTAGCAGCGCCACTGCTTCGAAAGCTCGGAATAGGACAGGCGCCGATGCTGGAGCCAATCAATTCCTTGTCGGTGAGAGAAAACCCTCTTCGATGTCTCATATGGAGGCGTTGCGCCATGTCTCTGACATCGTTTTACCGTCTGGTCTGAAGCTGCTGCTGATTCGACGCGTCGTGTGACAGCTTTGACGAAGATTCTTGCCAAAGATCTCGCGCCCTCCAACATCCGAGTCCTCACGGTTCTGTTGGGGACATTGAACACCAACATGTCCAATCCCTACACTTTCAGCAAGACTCATTTGTCTGACGAGTACGAGAACACAGTATCGAGTCAGACCGCAGACTATATCAGGACAGGGAAGATCGTTCCGACTAGCGATAAAGACAAAGCGATGAAGGCTCTTTACCAGATCGTCATGGGGGAAAGATCGGGGGTCGGAAAGGAGAGTGAAGATCCTTGCATATCCGCAACAGTATGAGTAGCGGACTGTTGATAGTGTCTGATATAAAGATAACTCAGACTTCCGATTCGACCTTGCCATGATCTTGCACCGGAACAATGAAGTCTGATGAATCATGCGAACAACTGTCTCAACGCTCATGATATGATCTGTGATATGACAAGTTGTTGAGGTTTAGGAATGAATCGTTCATAGCTCGACTTGAAAGGCGACAGAATGATCTGGTGAAGTGGTAAGTGATAGAAGAAGAAAGATCGAGTCAACCAAACAAGCCGCAGAAGGAGCTTTTGAGTCTTGTTCCGTACTCGTATTTATGCCCTGGGTATTACGGAATGAATGGCGTAAAATACGGATTACCTAACAGTCAAATCGCCCTAAACTTTGCGTGATGAGGCCAGTTACGGGCTAAGCTACCTATTGCCTCTAGCAGTTAGTACAGATTAGGTCCCGTCGCTTTTCGTGATCCCGGTTTAAGGAATAATGAATATCTTCAAGCTCGCTTCATCCAAGGCAAAACTCTTTCCATGGACAATGTTGGCCTGCGTTGTCCATCAACTTGGCGTATGAAGCACAACTAGGAAAAGAGGATCAGAGGTCACCTCCACCAGCAATGGAGAGACACCGGCAGGCGGTGCGCGTCATCGCCGCATCGGTGCGCTCGTACTTCGAGAAGTCCACGCCCTTCCGCATCATGCACGGCAGCACCAACTCGACGCGCCCGGCTCACTTGAAGAAGAGCGCACGCTTCGTCGACATCGGCATGCTCAAGAACGTGCTGGAAGTCGACACCGCGCGCCGTGTGGCTCTTGTCGAACCCAACGTGCCCATGGATCGCCTGGTCGAGCACACGCTGAAACACGGCCTCGTGCCCCCCGTCGTTATGGAGTTCCCCGGCATCACAGCCGGCGGCGGATTTGCCGGTACCGCGGGTGAGAGTAGCTCTTTCAAGCACGGCTACTTTGACCAGACTGTCAAGGCTGTCGAGATGGTGCTGCCGGATGGCGAGGTTGTGGTTGCAAAGCCGGGCCGCCGGCGTCTTGGCGCGCACGGCGCAGGTTCGAATCATGGCGACTTGGTGCAAACGAAGCTTGGCATGGGTGAGGATCCCGAAAAGTACGCGGACCTCTTTCACGGCGCCGCTGGCGCTGTTGGCACTCTTGGTATTACTACTTTATTGGAACTCAACCTGGTTGATGCGAAACGCTTCGTGCGCACCACCTATCGGCGGACGAGCACTACGGCGGAGGCCATCCGCACCGTGCGCGAAGAGTGTGCGAAGTCAGGCAACGACTATGTTGACGGCATGTTGTTTTCGGAGGGTCACGGCGTCATTGTCAGCGGCGAGATGACCGATGATATTCCCCTCGGTGAGAAGCCGCGTACCTTCAGCAACCCTTGGGATCCTTGGTTCTATATGCATGTGCGCGATATAACCAAGGAGCTTCCCTCCTCTGCTTCGGCGTCCTCCTCTGCTGTTACATCCCAAGGCACAATAACCGAGTATATACCGCTGGCTGAGTACCTGTTGTAAGTATTTATCGAGATCATGTTCATCTGGTCTTATTATGCCTCTCACATATAATCGCGGGGATGAGAAATGGGCGCCAGAGACTGCTGAAATAGTCCAGGACGTCTGGAATACGACTTGCTAACCCTGGTCATTGTAGCCGATACGACCGTGGTGGCTTCTGGGTTGGACAGGCTGCATTTGATTACTTCCGCCCTGTGCCATTTACGCGCTTCTTCCGGTGGTTTCTCGATGACTTCTTGCACACACGCATGCTGTATCGCGCCCTGCACGCCAGTGGGGAGAGCGCGCGATTCTTCGTACAAGATCTCGGGATTCCATACGACACTGCTGAAGAGTTTATCAAGTATACGACAAAATCTCTGAACATCTGGCCTCTATGGCTCTGTCCCCTCAAAACACCCAAGGGCCCTAGCTTCCATCCGCATATTCGCCGTCTCCCCAGCAGCACCGGCACAGCCCCAACTGGATCCATTGTCGGTACAGACAAGGAGATGCTTAACATCGGTGTTTGGGGATGGGGACCCAAGGACAAGGCCGACTTTGTGCGCGTGAACCGCGCTCTCGAGGCCAAGGTTAACGAGCTCGGCGGTATGAAGTGGCTGTATGCGCACACGTACTACAACGAGCCCGAGTTCTGGGACGCCTATGGTGGACGCACGGAATACGAGGCACTGCGCTCCAAGTACCGTGCCACGAGCTTGCCGAGTGTCTACGATAAGGTCAAGGTCAGAACGGATGACGAGACTGGAAATAAGGGCTGGAAGCCATTCCTGAAAGGCTTATGGCCCGTCGGCGGCTTATATGGCATTTGGAAGGGCATTCAGAGCAAAGACTACATGCTCCATCGCCACGCTACGTGGAGGTGGAGATCGGGTAGTGAGAAGGAGAAGATATTATAGACCGGAACAAAAGAACAGGGAAGATGAAAAATGGTAACGGCCGATTTCGATCAATCCTTTTTGCGAAAATTAACAAATACCGCTTGAAACATATATGGTTCGATCCTAGGATCCGGCACAATGTTGTTGAGACCATTAGGTGCGTCACCCGGAAGTTGTTTATACCACGGACTCAATGCTTTTAATCTGTACAAAGCTCGTTGCCTCATCATACTATCAATGGGTAGGCACAGCTTCTGGCCTATCACAGCATCAGCTTGCTACTTGATAGGTCGGATGGCGAAGATTTATATGTTGGGACACTCAAGTCTCACACCACATTCACAGATATTGACGACTTTTGCTGTGTGATCAAGTAGCTTTAAGCTACCTTGTATTTGTTATCATAAATCCCTTATCCTTCATACCTTCTCTGCCCTCCTCATAAACATGTGCTCGCCCTCTCTGCGTTCTCTCCTCCGGTTGCTGCGTAACATGAATATCATTAACATTAATTGAAAAGAAAGAAACACCTCAACATAGTTGCGACAGGTCTTGGCGTGTCCACGAATCGAAGCGGTGCTCTGGGAGCGGTTGTACTGCTGACATCCGACAATTAGATGCTAAGGCCCTGGTACTTGGAAATGCAGAGGTCCAAGCTGGCTCCAAGGGAGTTGGCCTGGGACTGGAAGTCGGTGGTCGGAGTCTCGAAGGTGTTGATGAGGTAGATCGCGATAGTCTGCAACCATGTTAGTTACCTAGGCTACCGGCCGCAATCACTTGGTTGACTTACATCGACGACGGCTTCAACGCCACGGAGGGCGGCGGCAACGGGGGCTCCGACAAGGGGGATTGCCTCCAAGATGCCGGCCTTGCCAATGAGGATGTTCAACAACGCCTGGTGAACCCGAACGAACTGTTACGAAAACACGTTAGCGGACCGATTGCTTTCACACCACCTAGTTTAAAATTGAATAAGAAACCGGTTGGTGTTCTACTTACAGCACGGAAAGCGTCGAAGACGATCGCGGCGTCAGCCGCGGCGTCCCGGGTCTGAAGGAAGTCTCTGGCGTGCACCTTCTCGGGCGCTTCCTTGGGAGCAGCACCCACCTCAGCAATGAGGGAGTTGGCAGTGCTCACGATGTCCGCGAAGCCGGCGATGATCGTGGGGAATGGACCCTGGCCGATGACGATCAGGGGCGCGTTGAGGATGGTGATGCTCTGGGCAGGAGCTTGGAGGGCCTGGGATTTCTGGGTAAGGGCGTTAATGCCGGCAGCGATTTGCTGAGGAGTGGCCGAGGCGATGGCAGTGGCGGCCATGGCGAGTCCGGTGAAGATGTTGGCGAAACGCATTTTGATGGTGGGAGGAGGTTTGTGACTAGATTGTCGAAAGTTGGAAGATGTGCTTGAAGCGTTGGAGATGTTGAAGCTGGTGAGTTGTCTTTGGATTGTTGGATGAGGTGAGGGAAAGAAATCGTCTTGAAGGCCGCGACGTTCGAGGTCTTATATACACATTCGTTCGTCCGTTTGTCTCTTTGGAGTTGCTGGTCTCCATCAGAACGTCACCAACCTCCTACGCATTACTTGCCCACTACAAACACTCTGCTAGGGCTGATGCTGATCGACGCTAGGTAGCTCTCGATCTCGTCTTCAAAGATGACGATGATTTGTGCTGGTATGGTATCCATCCAGCTGGCAACCCGGACCGTTCTGGCCTGGGTTGGGCTGAGAATCTTCATTGTTGTCGCCGACCTTAGCTTGCTACCCGTCGATGGTCAAGTCTGGCATTCAGCTTGCCATTGGTTCGATCACGGGTCCTTTCACGACACGACGATCTAGATGAGCAGTAGGGCATGACGATGTGCAACTATCAACTTCTTGGCACCGGCTAAGAACTAGGTAGGCTCTTGACACTATTACAACCCTTGCCTATATGAGACGATCATATCTGAAGTCAGGAACTTGTTAAACTCCACTATCATCTTAGTATTCGGTAAGTAGCCAATGGCTGGGCTAGTTGTTTGCTCGACGTCTCTTCTGTCATTGCTACCAGTTCTTCGTCATTGACTACCTACCTACCTATCTCATCATAGAATCTGGGGAAAAAAGCAGCTGCGTATGAGCTGGCTCGCCGTCACTTCCGACTTGACAGCTCAGGGGTCAGCAACGCTATCGTAAGAACTCTGTGAACAGTCAGTCAACATTAGCACTGTCATAATACGTAGCGTTTCTGGCGACGCAGCACGAACAGAGAACGCCACGGAGACGTCGGCACTCGTGAAATGTGGCAAACCGGCACACATCAGGATCTACGGAGATGCAGTACGGAGTGCCTGCTTGGGATAAGCCCTTGGAATCTTGGCGACGACGATCCGTGCCTATTCAGGTACCATGCGACCAGAAAGGGAAAGATGGGCAGAGACCATTGGGGTCGTAACCAGTGGCAACCAGAGCTCTATGCCCTGTTAGGAAACTGGGGCTGGGGCTCGTGCAGGAACCCGGGGCCAGGGGTCCAGCGTGAAATTCCCCGACCAGGTTCGAACAACCACGCTGTCGAAACACAATCCCTGCTTGGGAGAAGTCCTATCCTTACGTAAAGGGTGGCCGGCTGAAAAGGAAAGTGGGAATATACGAATCACGAATTTTATAGATTACTCATGGCATGCATGGCTATTGACAATGGCGTTGTCTAGTGGGATTTCGTTCATCATGCAGAAAAGCACGACAAATCAACTTGGACACATCATCACCATCATCACCATCGACGGGGCCTTGCAATGCTCTCCGTAGTTGCAGTATTGGGAAAGCAACTCAAATACCGATGTGCATGTATTTGAATTGGCGAATTTGTCAGGGAGAAGCTCACCGGCACTTCGTCCTGGAGATCTCCAACCCACCATTATGGAGACGAGTGCCGTCGATCATTCTTTCAGCTTTTGTTCGTTCTGGCTGGACGCAAATATTGATTAGTATACGCAAATAGGATCGACAAATGGAAGTCAACCTCAACTCGGGCTATTCGCATCCCATGCGCCGTCGTCACATCTCTCATTACTGTAACCCAGGATTTGAATTCCTGGATTTGAGAAATTCCCCTGCGAGCGGATCTTCCTCGCATCTCTTTTTCTTTTTCGTTTCCATCGGCATATTGACAGCTGTTAAGACGGGCATCGCTGAGAAGTCACATGAACGCATGTTCTGGGCAGTACCATGCATTTGCAATTCGAACCCGGGACCTTTTCCCGGCGATGTTGATGTCGCCGTGTCCTTTCGTCTAGCTCGTCTGTGTTTCCAGCCTATCTTGCAGGTTTCTCGTTTGTTCTCGGGAACGATACAATGAATTCTCCTTTAATCCATTTGTTTTGCCTTGCGCGTCAGGTATGTTGAAGTTACGAGCAGGTTTTCACACTCAACCGCATTGCCATCGGGAATGTCTCAATATCAGAGAAGGTGAATGACGAGGTCTCTCCCAGCATGATGCGGATTGTCGACAAGGTTATTGATATTGACTCTGACCCTACGATCTTGAAGCCGACTGAACTGTCATTTTCAATCAAAGCCTTCGTTCCAATTGATGTATGACGGAGAAAGCAGTGCGACTGACTGCTTGTTGAATTGTGTCCTTGAGAAGGAATGCAAGTGCTGTACACCGAAGACGGTTGTCGTGCACAAATCGCAGCGTTAACTGCATCTCATGGTAGGCCTCTCAAACAATGATCTCACAATTGACGCTGTTGGCCTCGAGTCCTCTATCTCAACTTTGGTTTGGCTATCGAGCTCCAACTTGATCCGTCAACATGTTCTCCCCATAGCACCAGTCCATTCCGCTCCCCTCTGCCTTTCCCTCAACATTCGGTAAAAGTGCGATTTCAACGGCTCGGTTGTTGACGGCTTCACTCACACCGCAGTGATGGTTGGCAGAAAATTTCGTTCAACCAGTGACGCTTTAAAACAGCGTCTTGGTGTCTACTCGGTCTATATACTGGATCATGGCCTAACTTTCATCTTTTACTACAACGATGCAGCTTAAACGAGCGCTTTGATGTTCGATTCCGAGACACTCGCCGGTATGCTCTCCTTTCCTGGCGTTAAGTCTTAAGGATATGTCAATGGATATAACAAGCTGTGGTCAGCTTGCACTTGTGCTAGAAATCTGTCTTGTGCTCTAACTCTTGAGTGTCACCGTAGAATTGTTCTCAGTGACCCATCTTTCCACCAATCTACAAACCCCAGACCAAACCAATGCCACTGTAACACCTACAAGCAAGTTTTATCCCTCACGATCTCCTAGAATGTCAAAACTACAAACCGGTATTCCGCAGTGCGTAAACCAACAGTTGCCACACCATTTGAGTCATCAGACTGCAACTGAACAGGCATCCATTTCGTATTTCGAGCCAGTGCCTCCGGGTCCTCAAGATGAATCCGTAGTCCGGGCAGCATAAAACATAGCCGGACACACCCAAAGAAAGCGAACCCACTCCGACCCGAAATATTCCCCGATCGCCCGGGACCGGGCCAACCATTGTCCACCGGGTCCCCGTCCGTACCACGCCAACCAGGCCGGCCGATTTTCGGCATCCATGTATGGCCCGGCCGGCGCCACACCGGCGGCGTTCCGGAGAATACAGTATCACCGTATCAAACGTCCGAACACTACACCGGTCGGATCAATCTGCAACATGACACACTCGTCATGATATCTCCGATCCGATAATCTCCTCCGTTCGCCTGATTCACTCATTCATTTGTCTACGCAATGCTCAGAGGTAGCTTCGATCACAACTTTGTCTGCACACGACTAAACATATCATCGTAATGTCATCTACACTTTCAGATACTGTCACGATATGAAGCAATGTTGTTTGTTTTGACACTTTTTTTTTATTAGATTTCCCACATAGTTGCAACTTGAGCAGCTCATGGTATATACAAGCAATGATTTCGGTCTTCTCCCTTTTCTGATTACGGAGCCTTGTTTTGTACCGGCGGCCCGCGCCCCTGGACCCCGTTATATATGCATCTTCCTTTAAATTTTCGCCACGCTCATGCATTATGCACCATCTAGAGACCTCCAGAGCCACGCACTGTCATAGCTGTCGCCCCATTAATGATATGGTGTGTGATGCTGGTCTATCGCCGAATCACGATCCCCATAAGATCATACCTCGTTAGTCGTAAATCTAAGCCTTGACTGCGTAGTAACGCTTGAACATCTCATCAACCTTCTCCAGGTAGTATGTACCAGGGACAAGTGTGGAGACATCACCCTTGGGAGTGAAGTCCTTGGTGAGGTGAGCGTCGTGGCGCAGGGCACAGAACTGTGGTGTCGGTTAGTCTTATGCATGTCAGAGAAATAGCTAGGATGACTTACGGCCTCGTAGGTCTCGGGAGACACAGACCGGCGGGCAGCCAATCTGTTAGGAATATCGAGGGTCTTAGAGATGGTCTCGGTGCTGCCACGAATGCGCAAGGACATGAAACTGGCGGCAAGACCAGAGCCGTAACTGAAGAGAGCAATGCGCTTGCCCTGCAGAGCAGCACTGTCGATGTAGGAGACCAAACTGGCCAAACCACTCCAAACACTGCCAGTGTACATGTTACCGCAGTTTGTGGCGACCTGGATAGCAGGTGTGACACGCTCGGCGTAGCGCTTCTTGGTCAAGTTCATGAAGGTCTTCTCCACAACCTTGTCGCTGAGCGACTTCTGGTACTCCATACCCTGAATCTCGGCAGGAACCTCGGCGAAGGCAGGGCTTTCGGGGTTGGCGAGGTAGTCGTGGTACAGCAGACGAGCGTACGACTTCTGTACGACCTTGCAGGTGGGGGAGTGGAAAGCCATGTAGTCGAAACGGTCTAGGGGAGTCTTGTCGGCGGAAAGATCGCCATTAGCGTTACCATTCAGGAGCTTGGTCTCGCGGGCGCAGTAGTCGCGGTAGGCGGCATCGAGAGCCTCGGTGTAGCAGTTGACGGAGTAGTGGCCATCAACATAGGGGTACTCGCTGGTAAGGTCGGGCTTGTAGAAATCGTAGACGTGAGACATGTATGTGCCTCGTAGACCAGGCTCGAAAGCAATGGGCGCGTCAGGGCCAATCAACAAGGCAACGCAACCAGCACCTCCAGTGGGGCGAGCATTGCCCTTGGCATAGAGGGCAATGTCACCAGCGACGACAATGGCGTCCCGGCCGTCCCAGGCAGAAGACTCAATCCAGTTGAGGGTATTGAAAACAGCGTTGGTACCACCGTAGCAGGCGTTGATGGTGTCAATACCCTCCATGTTGGTGTTCTTGCCGAACAGCTGCATCAGGACAGTCTTGACGGACTTGGACTTGTCGAGGAGGGTCTCGGTACCGACTTCGAGGCGACCAATGGAGTTGGGGTCGATGTTGTAGTTCTTGAGCAGGTTAGAGGTAGCGGTCAGGGCGAAAGAGTAGATGTCTGTAGCAGATTCGTTAGTCTTTCGTGGCCTATACGGAATCGCGATGCCCAGGGGATTCTGTCCCATCCAAGGCTCTCAAAAGCACGGCTTACCTTCCCGGTCGTCGCAGAAAGTCATCTTAGTCTGACCAAGGCCGATTGTGTACTTTCCGGTGCTAACACCGTCGTGCTTCTCGAGCTCAGCTTGTTCAACATACTGGCAGGGCGTTGTCAGTCACGGGCGTCCAACTTTGTGCGTTTTTCATTTTGGGTTTCCCATCTTTGCAGTCTCAGGAGCCTGCGGGCTATCCTGCATCTGCACACGCGACGACTGGTATGTACACACCTGGCTGGGGAAGTAAAGCTCGATGGCCTTAATACCAATGTTCTGGGGGCGAGACATGGTGTCTAAATGTGTTGGTGACTCGGGCCGGCGGTCGTGGGTAATTGTGAGGGGGGAGGAAAAGGAAGTGAAGAGAAGAGAAGACAGAAGAGGAATGGGCTTGAGGAAGAAGGAGGGATGGTTTGGAAAGAAGAGAGGGGAGAGGTTAGAATTATAGTCTGCAGCAATGGCGAGGAGGAAGGGCCCTTATGAATTCGTTTCACCGCCAAATGGCAGATTGCAACTGCTTGCTTCGGGGACGGGTGGGTGTCGAAATTTGGCAAGAACGTGGGATGCAACGATGGCAGGGAAAGTGCAGATGGGTACTCGTAGGTTTGGGCAGTTACCTACGGAATACCTTGGACCACGGGAGGGTACGTCTCGCATAAGTTGATAGGTACTGCTAAGTATCTGCAGGGATTATCTGTATGAGGATGCATAGAAAGAGATACTTGGGAGCTACCGGCTAGCATGCCGAATACGTGGTGGTAACGTCTCAAGATCATCGGTTGGACGTGCAGAAGCTTAAATGTGGGGACCGGACTGTCGTTGGCCGGTAGCTCACATCATAGAGCAGGCGCGAGGTATCTAAACAGCGTCTAGACGGTTTAACTCCTTACAAAACGCACCAACTTGCCTTGCTTGGGCATGTCTGTTATGAGACGGCAGACTCTCGCTGTTTCCCCGGCTTAGCTAAGTGTACGACAGGTAATCCATAATCAGTAAGTGGAGGAGAGTTTATTGCGGCTTGTTAGGTATGTAGGTAGACGCCAACTTCGAGGTAATAGAGAACTAATTAACACTTGCTTGAAGGCTCAAGGTTGGTTCACAACAACACCCATGAAACCATATCAAGGCACAGATCTTCAACACACATTTCCGGTACTACCTACCAACGGGATACTTGTCGATGTGAATGGATTTAGGTCGGTACCTATTACTCCGTACCTACATCATGCACACACACCAGTGAGACGCGGTGGCCCAACTTTTTTCAGCTGATTCAAAGTGCGTAGGTAGTGTGCATCTTGTTATCGTAGTACCTATCGCTCTCGATAAGCAAACCTTGACAAAGAAGACGGCTGCCTTCACTCAGAAACAAACTCTGTCTTTGCAGCTTCGCAGCATCTACGGAGATATTAATTGAAGCAAAACT
Organism: Xylariaceae sp. X167; assembly: GCA_028637775.1. Lineage (NCBI taxonomy): Eukaryota > Fungi > Ascomycota > Sordariomycetes > Xylariales > Xylariaceae > Xylariaceae sp. X167. The sequence goes on from JAJFDK010000080.1 coordinate 47,860, forward strand.
GCCGTGATGAATTGACGTACTAATCCGTAATTGTCGGTAAGACATTGACAATGTGGATGTTGTACACGTATGTAGCCTGCAGGGCATCCGTTCTCTCGCGACTTCGCATGCCCCTCCAAAGGCTCCCGTCCAAGACGCCGTTACGAGGTACGAAGTAAGTACCAGTTGGTGGTTAGTTAACGAAGAGCCCCTCACTGTCTACCCCGATCCAGCGTAGTTTAGTGTGGAAAGTACCTAACTGCGTCTACCTAAGGTACCCCTAACGTACCTACATGATGTACGTACCGATCTGGTACCTTGGCCAGGCCCCTCTTCAACCGCTTTCCATTCCAGGTTTTCACGATGGACCTCCTTCTTCGCCCGTACCTTACGGATTACTTAACTCGCCATCTCTCGTCCTGTTTACACGTGATTACTGTTGATACGCTCAAAACTCGTATTTCCGCCAGGCTTGATTAATTGTATGCGTAGGAGAATTGTTGGAGTCATTCGGTCTAATCTGTTTAACCAACGCAGTCATGTAGGTACCTACAAATCATATGAAGCCAGGCGAGGTGCTCCGAGTACGAACTCCCTTTTCCGCAACGACTTAGGTACGGATTACAGGCTACAGCATGTACGGAATACTTGTGCATACCTACCGATAGCTACTCACGAGTAGGTACTCTGTACAGACTGAGGTCGTCACTAATGCAGTCGACCCCACCTTTTCTATTAATACAATGGGTACGTCTTTCCCTACGGATTCCACAGGCAGGATCCTTCAGCCTCCGAAATCGTTTTCGGTTCTACCTACCCGTACCGATTGCCCATCTACGAGTACCTACCTAGACTCCATCGTACCTACCCAGATCTGTACTTGTACACTAATCCCTATGAGAAATATCCATGCTTTTACTACTTTCGTCTGGCGTCTTCTGTTTTCCTCTTCACCACCTACACAAACCAGATTTGTCAAGCCCTCACGCAGGGAATTACTGCCTTTCTCCGGGTATAACGTGAGACTCAGCGGCTTAGTTTTGTCATGCACTTGTCCCATGAATGCCGCAAGGGTCCAATCCTACAGGGAGACGATAGAGACGTCATGCCGTGTTCAGTTACGCACCTCGCGAACAACAACGGCTGCCTGCCCCCTAGAGGAATCATGATCTTTGATGCTTGACTGCAGAAATGGTTTCTGCAACGCAACAAGCAGGAATCAATTGATTGCTCATGGAGCAGAGCAGGGGAGGCCACAAGTCTCACCTGGACGAGACTGAACCCCTATCCCGTGGCAACGAAGAGACGATCAAAATACGTAGACGACTGTCATGCACCGCGTGATCTGAAGTGCAACACAACCATTACATGCGGTTGCTCCCGTCCACGAATTCGGACGTCCAAACACAGAAATCCGCAGCAAGCCTTGTTGTCGATGTCTCAAGGTGCTGCCATCACCGACTCCTTTCGGTCCCGGTTTTGAGCGAGAACCTTCCAAACGGTCTTCGCCGAGTGCTGTGATTTGCCCCATGCGTAGGCCCTCAACTTGCCGAGCCGCTCGACGCTAAGACATCTTTCGAGCAAGCACCGGTGTCACACGCTGTTTTGGTCACAGTCTGCTTTTCCTCGACATGTACCTCCCCCGTACCCGTTATATTACCTAACTTACGAGGTAAGTGCATCTTTTCACTTGATGCCGCCGACAAGGTAATCCATACGAAGTACAATCATCTCCGGATACGCATACGCAGGTATGGATAACGCACGTTCTTTGATTCTTGCGTTCGACAACAACCTGATTACTTATCTCCGAATGTCTTGTCCCTATTGAGCTTGGTAGTTTCTACATAGTACCTAGCACCACATGCATGTAATATCCAGTCTTCCCTATCGACACTTATCACCTCAGCCATTGCCCTTCAGCCCCCGGCAACTATTTCGTACTGATTCGGCAAGGGAAGAAGATCACAAGCAAATACCATAACACACATACGGAATACTCTGACCTACCTAACCTACTTACACGTGTATCGACCGATCGTGTACACACAACAACCACCACTTAACAGGAGCAATATACCTACAGGTAATCCGTACTCGTACGTGGTGACCATCAAGAAGTACCTCACATATCCTCGATTCCCAGACAAGTAATCCCGATATTCCTGCAACACTAGTCACTGATTCATATGTCCAAAAGCGGTTCGCTGACGTCGAACTCCCAGACTTGAGGCAATGCCTTCCCCCAGACTTTTCCAGATGGGAGAAGTCCCCCGGCAGGCTAGGTATCTCATGCCTAATGCCATCCATCACCGGGCTTCCATCTAGACATCTCGGGACTCGGTAATTGCCTAGAGTGTAGTTGCGAAGTACCTCAACTGTATCCGGGCGCCTGCGCGCTATGTACGGAATGGGTACGAAACCTGAATACCGAGATAACGGTAAAACGAGATTCAATCGAGCAGACGTGCAGGGGTTATCCCCCATCCAAGCTTCACGCTAGGTACCTCACTACCCTTACCTCCTTGGTGCTGCTATACCCGCCTCTTCTCTGCACACGTGTACCAAATGTGGTGTCATTGTGTATGTAGGTACCTACGCTGCAGAATGCTACCTACCAACGAGGTACCATTTCCATACCTTCGCTTAGGTACTTGCAGAATACCTCCTACCTGCGGGAGGTAATCGGTATGGGCAGGTATCTTTTTACACAGGGCAGTACGAGTGCCTTTCCTGTTTATCTCTGATGCGGCTACCTATTCCATACCCATACCTATGGAATATGCACCCGTATAGATGAGTCGAGGATAAGGAGTTGCTAGATAAGAGGTTTCGGAACCGTGAACGCGCGCGTACCTAGTTCAGGAGGTAAAATGATACCATGATTGATACGGCAAACATGAGGAGTTTTCGGGTCGCTTTTCCCTTCTTATTCGTTTTCGTATTTTTCACTAACACTGCGCCGCCGACCTCCTTATCGTACTCCGTCCACATACCAGTGAACAGGAGTAACACTGCACATCTTCAGCTGCTGAAACACTACTATCCAGGTCAATGGAAATGATTGTTACATTGGAGTGTTGTTAGTATTGCACAGGGCATGCTGTCAATCTGTCGTTGTCATCGTTGTCTGCTTCCCGTACTCGTCGGTAGGCGCACTTCGCGCTAACGTGGAGATACACCGACGTCAGCATACGCGCTCCTGTCGAAATTTAACGGCCCGGAACTGACCGTCTGTGTTGTCATCATCAGCACGGAATACCGATTAACAGTCGCCAAACGCACATGTGAGTCTGACTCTGTCTTGTTCTGCATTCACTCATTCACTCCTACTCACAAAGCGGTAAGAACAGCTCACCGACATGAGAATATGCAAATTTCTTTATTGTATATCTTGCGGGCATCTCTCATGATGGCGATGCGTCACTCGTGGGTACAGTCATCAACGCCGTTGTGGCCTCTTAAAGAGGTAGAAACTTTTCCCTTCTCGCCTCAAACGCCAGCCAATGTAAAAGAACACCAAAACGACAGAGAGATGGCGATGCCATCACTGTCTATGCAGAACTATATACACTCGGGAAATGCAGATACTTTGTATGTAAGGCAAGGTAAGCAGCCCGTTTACGGGGCCTGCAAGATCACCTCACTGCCCTCCGTGCTCGACGGCGTGGCGTAGCCGGAGTCCGAGCGCCCGGGCTCCTCGTCCGCGCCGGTTTTGGCGTCGTGTTGTCCCTTGGTGTCGATCTTCAGACTCTTCTTCGTCGCGTCGGCTGCGGCGACGCTATCGGTTGAGTTCGTCTGTTGCTGGGACTGATCCATGGTCTTCTTGATGACGGCCTCGACCTTGTCGCGGATTTGGTCACCTAAGACTTTCTGGATCTCGTCGGTTACTTTCTTCATGATTTCCTCGGTGTTGTCTTGTTTTTCTTCTTTCTTCTCTTCTTCTTCTTGTTTCTTTGGCGCTTCTTCACTTTCCTCCTTTTTTGTTGTCTCTCCGTTTTCCTCCGTCTTGGCAGGCTCTCCATTTTCCGCCGCCTTCTTGGCTTCCTCCTCCTTGAGTCTCTCGGCCTCCTCCTGCTCGGCCTTCCGCTTTGCCTCGGCGGCCTTGATCTCCTTGTCCTTATGCTGCTTGCGCATCTGCACGACGAACTCCTCCGCCGTGGCGACGGCCTGCTCGGGATTATGCTTGTGCTTCATGAGATGGCCCTGCAGTTCCGCGGGACTGAACTCGTGCTCGGGGATCTTCGCCGCGAACGCCTTGGCCAGCTCGTTGATCTTCGCCTTGCGGATCTCCCGCTCCTTCTCTTTCTTCTGTTTGGCGGCTTTCTGCTCCTCGATACTCATCATTAGGGCGTTGATGTCGATTTCATCTGAACCCGGTCCGTCGTCGCCTTCGAGGTGCGCGAAGATGTTCTTGAAGATCTCCGTGCTCATGTAGTTGTCGGCGAGATCAAACTTCACGATCATGTCCACGCGACCGGGTCGGATGAGCGCTTTGTCGAGCTTGTCGACGTGGTTAGTTGTCATGATGAGGATACGACCTTCCTGTGAGGCGACACCGTCGAGGATGTTCAGGAGACCGGAGAGAGAGAGGCGTGAGGGTTTGGTGCTCTTGACTTGGTTGCCATTGTTCTCTTGGTTCATGTCCACGGTTGTTTCGACGGGCTGGGCGTCCGAGTCCTTGTCGTCGCGGGTATGGGTGAGACCGGCTGCGTCGATATCTTCAAGCAGAACTATGCACTTGCGCGGAAGCCAGGCAAACAGTTCGCCGAGGGTCTCCTCAGTAGCGGTCTCAGAGTTGAGAGTGACGATATAGATGCGCATCTTGAAGTGACCGGCCAGCGCGAGACTCAGCGAACTCTTACCCGTGCCGGGCGGTCCGTAGAGCAGGTAACCACGTCGATAGGGGATACCGCGGTTAGCATACCAGCGCTGCGTGACGGGGTTCAAGTAGTCCGTCACGTCATTGATCAGCTCTTCCTTCATCTTCGCGCTCAGAATGACGGTGGAGAAGTGGCGCGTCGCTCTCGACATGCACCGCTGCCAGCTCGAGTCGCCGGCGGACTTCGTGGAGGCGCGGTAGATCTGAGTCTTATGCTCGTCCTTCACCATCCACTTGTCGCGCGCCTCGTTGAGCAGCTGTTTCAGGATGGCCGGATTGCGACCAAAGCAGGCGATGGAGACCTCTTCCTTCTCAGCAGTCATGACGGGTGTCTTGGAGTTCTGCTGCTCGCGGCTCGAGGAGCGCTGGAACTGCAGCCAGTGCCCCTTGTACCAGAACCAGTGGCTGCCGAAGCTCGGGGTGTACTGAAGGGCCTTCTTCTTCTGCTCGGACTCGTCGTCCTCGTCGTAGTCGTTGTCGTCGTATTGCCAGTAGTAGCGGCGCGTGGAGCCACTCGTGCTGACGGCGAGCTTATAGGCTCCTTGCGAGAAGGTCTGGCCGGCGATCCAGCCCATGAGCATGTTGTGGATCTCGTCGTCGACGTTGATGTTGACGACGGACATCCAGTAGGCCTCGACCTTGTCCCAAATGACGTAGAAGAAGAAGTGCCAGACGAGGAAGAAGGTGCAGGCGATGAGGATAGGGAAGAAGATCCAGCTCGAGTCGATGGAGAGGGATTTGAGAAACATGCTGAGGAACATGGATGTGCCCGGGAAGAACCATTCTAGCAGCATGGGAAACGGCGAGGCACCTGCTGTTGCCGCGGTGGGAGCGCCATTGCCGATTCCGGGGATTGCGGTCGCTTCGTTCATGGCGAGGGCTGAGGCGGTGAAGATGTTGGCCATTGTGAAAGCGGGATGTGTGAGTGGCAGGTGAAACAGCGTAAAATCATTCGAGTTTTGACATGCGATTTAGATGATAAAGAGGTGAGTCGAGATGAATGGTGAGAGATATGAATGGGAAGAGGTGAGTGGAATTGTGGTTGTTTGATATAATAGCAGTGAGACCACTGACGTCGACTATGGCCGTGAGATCTGGTGGTGAGATATCCCCATCCAAGTGGGACGGGCGGAACGGGTAGATGAGAAGAAGTGTGAGGTGAGATTTATTTAGGAGTTCTTTTCCTTCTTTATGTGAGAACCGGGCTGTGGGAGATTTGACGTCAGCTGGGGATGTCAGATCTGGGGTAGAAGTGGTAAGTCGGAGAGAGAGAGGGAAGAAAGGAAGGATGACAGACCTAGAGATGGGCGAGAAAAGAGAGAATAAGTAATGAAGGAACGAGAGCAAACAAGGCTGGACACACACACAGCCCGCTCCTCTTCTTATGTAGCAAATCTCGATATGCACGTCGTTTTCTTTCACACGTCAGGCTGAAAAAGAAGATTCCTTCTCAGAGCGCCAAGACCGAAGAGGAAGAGTGAAGGAAGTCGTCTTGACTGTGTTCACGGGCGTACCGAGGTTGCTTACTTCTCTCTGGATTTCTGAGGCTTGCGAACTTCTCTTGCCTTATGTATTGTGTCTCCCCAGTCCCAGTCCACAGACGAGAACCCTAGCAGGCTCGACGATGACGGGGCGAAACTGGTTCGGCGAATGACACATACACGCCGTGAATACAATTGGTCGTGACCAACCATGTGCCTTGACTTCTACCTTGCCCTGTCCTACTTACTTCGATAGCTTGGGCAGTGGGGACTAGTAAGTAGGAGGAGTGTTAATTAATAGGTAAGAGGGATGTTGTTGTTGGTCACGTTTATTTTATTCCCCGTGCATGTTTTACCTGCCTGCCTTGTTTAGACATCCCCAGAGTTTTGTCCGGGATATATTCCACGAAGGAGTCGTGTATGTAAGTGGGTGTGATCAGGATTGATCGACAAGAACTATAGAAAACCGCAGAGAGAAAGAAACAAACAACACAAACATGCTGCTTGCTACAAGTCATCTGATTGAGGCTCATAAGATTGTATCATTTGCTTTTGCTCGCCCGGAGAGGTAGGACGGATTATTCAAACTAGCTAAGGTCGTATTGTCGTGTCTTGTATGGGGGGCGCCGACGTGCCAGTCGCGCGCGTTACAACGTCGCAGTTACACTACCTACCTGACCTTTGACCATTGTAATCCGTATTGCCTATCGTGTGCGCTTTTTGCTGTAGCTAAGTCGGACCAGCTGGTACGAACATCTCACACGTCTATCTGCTGCGAATCGGAAGTGACTCATACGCCGTATTAGTTAGTGTTGACAGGTTGGGGTAGGAACTTTTTTGAGGCTCGTCTTCTGCTTGGTCTGTTGATTTGTTCGTGATGATAGAAGTTCTCTCGCTGCCTAAATGTCCTACATCAACTTCCAGCCTATGGAGATGGACTTCTGGTATGTATGGCGTGCCTCGGGCAGTAGTGTATGTGTGAGTCGTTGCCGGCGGCAGATCGTTGCCTAGCATAGACGCAAAGAATCCTGCCTGCTCGATCTCTCAGTAAACACATTTACTGAGAAGGGAATGGCACGACTTATTCGCATCTGGTAACCCAGCGGGAGGAATTCATCTCTGTTAGCAGTTAGTTAGTTCGTCGATAGGATTGATGAAGCCGTAGATCCGAGATTCTGAAGCAGGCTGGACAAGAAGAACCATTTGAACGCGTGAGTGACCTCTATTATTCCGTACTTCGGACGAGAACGTCGTATCCCGTACAACCTCTCACACAATTGCGTACCACCAACTGCAACAAGACAACCCGAGCACTAAACTGCTTGATAAACATGTTGGTAGGATTGGTGCTACAAGTCCAGCCTTGGTGGAATCAAGCGTGATTCCTTGCTTTTCATTCATTTTTTTTCCCCTTCCTTCCGTTCACATTTGGAGGAAGATCGTCATTCCAGAGTTGCAATATTGAATCGCGTCAAAAGTCGTTAACGAGAAGGAATGGACGAATTAACATAAGGATACTTACATAATTGTTGATAATTAGCCCCCGAAATGCTCAAGGAAAAAAAGGGTCAAATTCCCCGCAACTCCATGCTCTTAATCCCTAATCAGGGTCTCCTAACTCCTCTTCACCTCCAACGCCACGTGGATTACCGACATGTTCCGTCATCAAGATTCCATTCTACACTTAATAATGGTGAGAGAGAAGAGATATTGAGGCCTCAATAGAGTCTCGCCGGCGAAAATTGCCGATGGAAGCTTTGGTCTTGCTCTCGGCGAGTCTTTCGAGGAAGGTGGCTTCTTCGGCGTGACTCACGATCGGCACGAGCCCCATATTTCTTCTGTCTCTCCGTCAGGCGGCGTGTTATAGCCCCAGGCTTGATTCGGGGGGTAGTGCTGTTGTGTTCCCCCTCCACCACCGAGCTGAATGAAGCCGGCTTCGAAACCAGGTTGTGGTGGGTATCCAGTCACTGCTGGAGGTGGAGGAGGTGGTCGCAGTGGCGGTTGTCCCATACCCATATTCGCGCCCATACCCATACCCATACCCCCATTCATCGTGCTCATATCTGCATTCATACCCATGCCCATGGGCGGGCCATACGGTCTGTTGTCAAACTGCTGCGGGCGCTGATATTGTCTTTGAGGAGAGCTCGGATAATACTCCTGAGGCTGATATGCAGGCATAGGCGATGGCCCTCGAGAGCCTTGTCCGTGTCTCCGGCTGAGTAACGAGGCTACGGAGCTGGTACTATAGACGGACTGGTTATCAGATTCTCGACGATGATGCTGAGTTTTCTTGGTCTTGTACGAAGCGAACGGTCCTCGGAGGATGTGTGCAGCGGCGCGCACACGAGGCTCATCGCTCTTGTCGTCCACCCGGGTCACGGCGCCTCGGATACCGTCGAAGCCCCACCAGGCCCAGTACGGGTCGTCAGTGTATACAAAGGATGCCGAGTCTGTGCTCGACCAGATCGAGCCCGTCGACTCCGAGTAAAAGGTTGTTGCGTCCGAGTACGCCTGACTAGGATTCATCATGGACGGTAAGCGAAGAAAAGAGAATGCTAATACTCTAGCTTTTTTGCTACCCTCCTGTCGCCTCACAAGTGGTGAGACCGACGTAGAACTCCTCACGTGAGAGCGTAGGAAGTCAGCGGGTATAAATATCTCGTTCCTTCAAGCGGGAACGGGGCTGAGTCAGAGGTGATACGGCTTTCTGATGGTTGACTTGGGGGATGACCAGGAAAAGGCCAGAACCGAGTCGCGGGTACAAGTCGTTTATACTTGTGAAAGGGGCTGATGGCGATTATGAGAAGATGTCCCCGGTGTCGCCAACGTGCGTCGTGCGGAGAAGTACTCGCCCAGCTACATAGGACTTGCATGTTTACCGTATCCATACACATGGGTGAAGGATAGGCGTGCCTTATCTCAGATGCTCTACATCCTGGCGTGCTTCGACTGTGCCTCATCAACTCCACATGCACATGGCTAGCTGCCCACACCCAAACGTACAGCATTACATGTCAGGTTACGATGGGTCGAATACTGACGTCTAGACTCTGAGCTCAAATGGCATCGCTTGATGATCGGGAGGGCGTGTACAGGAGGGAAGCCGGCCGCGCTCACATGACGCTAGCTAACTCGAACAGATCGTCTTCGGCAAGAGTCGACTTGTCCTGCATGGTGTTGATGTGCGTTGGCGACACAAGCGCAGGCGAGCTACTGGACGATGGTGCTACTCGCGGCTTGATCGAAGGTCCTCAGTTAGCGAACATGCTCGGTAGGGGGCGAAATGGTCTTTCGTGCGGTTGGCTGCGGCCTGCCCTGTCTTCCCTTTCGTGGTGTGCATTCTGCAACTACAGCCACTGTCGACTCTCAGCCAATCGCCCCCCTCCATGCCGATGTCGAGATCGTGGAAAAACGCCCTGTTTGTCCCTCACCTTGATTCGGCCACTGAGCAAGGCCCCGTTCGTAAGGCACCCATTAGGAAGGTACCTTACCTAACCGCTCATTGCTCCTTCCTCGCCGTCGACACATAGTGGAGCCCCAAACCAGAGCGCACCTTCCTCCTACCTACACTTACCCAGCCATATAAGTAATAACAAGTCGGTAGCATTCTAACAGCCGGCCTCAGGGCCTGGCAACAGGTGCTGAGACTGGCTGTTTGGCGCAGTGGGTAGACGACTGTGTTGGCTTGTTTCACAACCATCCGACTGTTCGAACCTGCGTCGGAGGGTTTTCCGGGGAAAAAAAGAGAACCAGGATTAGGAGTTTCTCCTCCTTGTTTCTTTCCGTCAACTTCGGTTGGCGGTTTTCTTTTGTCATTTTTGTTTTATTTTTCTATCTCTTTTTTGAGAGGGTTTCTTTTGAGATTTGAGATGGAAATGGAAGATATCAACGGCGGCTTAAACGCCTTCTCGCATCTGTACACCGAGACTTATTCGCTATTGACTTGGTGGCTTCCAGGACGCGCATGTCCGCGGCAGACGAGCTCAAATGGGGATTCGACAATGAATCTCATGGACGCGCATAAAGCATACGCATAGCCATCATCCAGGGCCTCGACGTCAGGCAGCGATGGAGATATGCTTCGGGCCTATCTCAAGAACGAGGACTCTTGAGATAGTTCGAGTAGGTATCCGAGTGAGAGAGGGGGGACCCATCGGTGTATAACAATGTCTCGCTTGCATGCACCCTTGGGCCATGGGGTAGTAGTAACACATGTACACGTGGAATTGGAAAAGTGGGAGACTCGGATAACGTCGATCGGTGCATTAGCATGGACTGCACCCGTTCTGTGCCTGTGAGGTCTCCACCTACCGAACGACACTGGTGGCCAACCGACGATGCTGTGGATGATGTGCTGCTGATCCGAGTTGGCCATGGTGGAAAGGGTGTAGTAAGAGCCTTGTCTGATGAGAGCTGATCACAGGCGGATGGGTGAGATTCTTGAACTCACTATTATTCTGTGACTTTTCGTTATTCGTGTTCCTCCTCATTTCTTCTCCTGTTCTTCTACTGCCTCCATTTTCTCCCGATGCTTTTCCCGTAAGAGTCGTCTACGGCACCGCGTGTCAATCCTATACACCTATAGAACACCACGCGAATCCGATCTCAAGTGCCGAAGCTAGATGCACAAAATGCCAACATGCATGCTCTTGCTACCAGTACCCTGACCGTAGCTGAGACGCGGTCCCCGTGTTCGACTTCCAATCAATGGGTATTGTGCGTTTGCACGAGCTCAGCAATAGGCCCATAGTCCATGCGAAGTTAGCGTGGCCAAACCTGACTGCTCTATACGTGTCGAACTCGTAGACACTCTCTCCTCCACCTCTTCTTCCTCCTACTGGTCGTTGACTGGCTGTTGTATGAATCCCACTGTTTACTCCCTCCTATGCAGTACCTTTGACTCCTATTCCTTTTTTCCTATGTCTTTAGGAAGGACATCTGCTGCCCAATGGAACGTTGGCTTAAGCTCGCCCTGACTTGCAGTCGGGAGTCAGAATGTAATGGGCATGCAAATGCTCGTCGCTACATCTCTAACCCAATCGCAGACTTTGGCGCATAGTGAGGCCACTATATCCGCCGTATAACGATTGTTCCAAACAGATCGCTGAAATGAAGTGTGCCCGGTGCCTTGACCCGGTACTACCTCATCAGATCTAGATAATAATGACGATTCCAGGTTGCGTTTTGCCACACCTCAGGGCCATTTGACCAACAGTCGCATGCTGAGAAAGGCCTGGATCAAAGCCGTGCATAATGACAAGCAATACACAAGGCTTTAATGACGATGTCAATATCAGTCCAAGCCGACCAGAACCATTCAGATATAGTTGGGGTCTTCTACGTACGTATTGTCGTGAGCACCGTCAATGCATGGCATGTATCCATTCGAAAGAAAGCTTTTCGTGAGGAATTTGTGTTTGACATGAAGGATCAAAGAGCCGAAATAAGCCTCACGCATCGTTCTGGCTGCCGGCGGATGTTCGTCTGGCCATTGACGTATGTACCGAATCCTCTCGACATCAGTTACCGCTTGCCTTCAGGCAGATGTACATTGCATATCGAGCCGCCGTGGGGCATGATGTATGTAGCCGATTGTGGATCGAGCCCGTCATTCATACCTCCTCCTGAGCATTCCCTAGCTTTTCGATACTGGAGTATGTAAAAGGGAAGTGTCCCTACGATAATAACAACCCCTGGAAACCAATGCGAGGAGTGCCTTTCGTGATCCCATTTTGATGACGTGATGCTGGTCGCTGGCGTGGCAATAACATAGACTGACACGGCAATGGCGCCAATTGAACGTGACTCTCAAAGCCAGCAAAGGAGCTTCATCTCAGCACTTCAGGCCTCACTGGCGATGCGCTTTACCTGTTGTCCGACCGCCTGTGCTCTTCGTAGAGTACACTAGAGCCCATTGGGTCATGAAACCGACAATCATCCTACCTTCACACATCTTGGCCTCTCATTATTGAATGCGGAATGCTAATTGGGCATTCGTTTCGTATGCTGCGGTAATGCCAAGCGGTCCCATCGTACGGAAACGTATCCGCATGAATTCGGCACATATTTGTGAGCACAGTGATGAATTGGTTGCAGCGGGAATTCATTCGTATAAACACCTCGGTGAGACACAAACGAGGGAGCAATGCTGTCCTTACAGTACGAGTATACTGGATACGGGAAGAGAGAAACACACCCTCCTCAGTCAGAGTCGTATTCAATTGAAGCGAAACCGAAAGCCCGTAAATCGACCGAGATCAACAGGGAGAGAAGCAAAGCAAAGCACGATGCTTACCCTACTGCCGACTGGAGCCCACACATGGTGGATGACCTCGGACAGGCCAAACAACTCGAACCTAATCCGGACCCTTGTTTGCGAGAGTTCGCCACTGAACCGGCCATAATACTGGAGACCTCATGATGGAAGTGTCCTAGTAGCAGAGATCATGTTGACATGACACAGATCAAGCGGCTGAACTGGTTTTTAGCCTGACTGTTAATCTTGAAAACTGGAGTAAGCATGGCCTGAGTGCTTTTAGAGTCGGTTATCAGAGGAACATTCGAGAGACACGAGAGAGAACTTTTGCCTTTTGTCGGCAATGTTGCGTCCAAAGGAGGGCCTCATCCCGTATGAATCCGTAGGCAGTCTTCACGATTCTGGCATTGGTCGCTCTCCGCTTTTTGGTACGCGGTTCTAACCGAGCAGCATGAGAGCACTTGTGATTCCAATTGACTTTGGATGCACTTCAACATTCGTTTCTACACCAAAAACCCCGCAGTACATGAGTTCTGTACTCGTACGCTGCAGAAAAAGATCGTAGTACTGATTGAATCCTACGACTGGAAGAATGCAAAGGAAGATCGAACGATGGAGAAGATTCCTCTGCGTAGAAATGAGTTCACGGATTACTGCTTGTGGACTTACATAACTCGTGACTAAGCATCGGCGCTGACAGGCACCCGGGATATCCCTGTTCCGCCAAGCTCCGAAAGACGCTAGACTAACTAATTACTGCTAGAACCTGCGCTAGCGCGCCTTTCAAACTCCATTTGGAAACCCCTGCTTTTTGGGAATTAGTGCGTCCTACAGGGACCCATCGCAAGCCCACTCGGCCCCACCAGCTGCTACAGTACCTAGGTATGTACTACCGATGTAGGCAAGTCGGGTCGCTCCAAGGTTGGCTGTACGGTAGGAAGGTTGCTACCGTCCACTGCACCGCAGCCGCTGCACTCCTGTTCTTCCATTCACTCTCCCGTCTGCACAGCCACTTTGCTTTTGGTGCAACCCGCTGAATACACACACACACACACAAATCCTCCACTCGAACAACATCCCATTCATCACCGACACTAACACACATTCGAATTGCCAGAATACCGGCTAGTTGTACGGATTACATAGCTCTGCAGTGCAACCCCACGTATTGATAGGCAACCGATACGGCGCGCGTCTGAGTTTGATGAATTGGTCATCGGACGAAAAATTGTCGACGGCTTCTCGATGCTCTCGACGAGCTAACTCGCCGCATCTGTCAACCCCCTTGGTGCTGTGAAGCGTCCCGAGGTCCACGCTCGCCGCTCGCCGCTCGCCTGAGCAATCTGGTCGGCCGACTTGGCTGTCCCCTACTCACCGCAGCGATGAACAACGGCGACAACAACAATTCATCCGACCTGGGTCGCCGGCCATCACGGACAGGCTCTGCACGGCTCTCCATTGGCCCAGGAGATGACGATGATGACTACGACTTGCAGGCTATGGGCGTCGCCGATGGCTTTCGACCTGCTGAAGTGACACAGGACCAGACTGTGCCCTACATCGCACACCCGTCGCCAGCCTTGGAACGCCCGGATCCCCGCCCCGAGTCTCCGCGTCCCTCGAGCATAGAAAAATCATGTCTCATTGATGAATCCTCTCCCGAGACATCGGGGCGAGCATCCGCGGCATCGTCCAGCGCCTCTGGCGATTCTCCCATCATGCCCGTCGAGACACCCTACAATGGTCCCTCAGGTCCTTCGCACCCGTACCAGATGTATCCGCAAAATGTTCGGCAAGCTAGGGTGAGAAGCTCGACAGCAACGTCAGCTGGTTCCGTCTCCGAGCGGTCCTACACTGGACCTCACCATCCCGCTCACCCCTACGGTATATATCCGCAGAATGTGACTTCTGGTGATGATGAAGCCAGCAACCATCCGCCCCAGGTCAACGTTGGCTTTCCCGGGACCACAGACCGTTACGAGAGAAGACTCGGTCCAGATGGGGAGGAAGCAGCTGACATGATAGGCCCTGATGGTCATACCGAGCAATTGCCACCATATACGAGGTATCCAGAGGAGGGTTACGGTCAAAAGGCCGTGGCTGTGGCTGCAAACACACCTCAACCAGCGCAGCAGAATCTTGAAATTCCCGGGGCTGGTGGTATTGGATTGGCGACTCGAAATCCCGAGTTTCCATCTACGGAAGACTTGAATCGAGCCAATTCCCCTCAATCCCGTCGGTCTGTCAGAAGTATTCGATCCGAGGCTAGTCGTCATTCGATGAATGATGCTCCTCTTGTTGTCATAAATGAGAAGGCGACGTCTAATTGGAAAGATGCAGCAAGACGCAGAGTTTGGGGCTTCGTCCCGTGTTGGGCTGTTGTTCTTGGAGTGATCATAATGGTTTTGCTTGGTGTGGTGGTGGGAACGGTCATTGGCATTCATCTGGATCAGAGCTCGCGTGACAACAAGTATAGTCTATCCCTCCTCTGGACTCTTGGCTTACTGCTAACATCATCCCAACAGCTCTAGGCCACCGACAGACCAAGGATTCGTTCCTGGGTATGAGCCATTAACTAACCTACCTCCAGGCTTTCCAGACTTGCCAGAGGGATCTTGGTCTCTGCCGCTGTCTCACCCTCGTTACTCAAACAAGTGTATCAAGGACCAGAGCCAAAGCGAAGCATGGAATTGCCATGCCATAATGTCCGAGTTGGTCATGACCATATCCAGTATAGAGGACTCGGCGCCTACCGCATCATACGCGTTAGAATTCTCATACAACAGTTCATATACCGAAGACTCCTTTGTTTATTCGTATGGTGTACAGCCGCCATCTCTGGTACCTCAACGACTTCAGCTTGTCAACGATACCTTCGAGCCAGAACTAGGTGCTGCATGGGCTTTCATCCTGCCGTACAACAAGACGATTGTTCTTCCCCAAACATACCTGAGCGCTTCAACCTCGAGCAATTTCACACCAACAGACGTTGTGCAAAGGCGTATGAACATGAACGATTTTGATAAAAAGGGACTGGCACAAATTGGCGAACGCCCTTGGCTGTGTACGTGGCCGGCCACCATTCTCGAAGTCTTCATTTATCCCGAGCATGATGGCACTGGCCAAGGCGATGCAACGAACGTTAAGAGTCGCAGAAACGTGCTCACGAGAAATGAGATGACCGAGGAAAGCCGCAAAGAGGCGGAAGACCCACCATATAGCCATGATAGTCACAAGGATGATAATGAACCCTACAGTCGCGGACCTTCGTCGACTACGACTCCGACACCGACATCCTCAGTTTCTTCACCGACGGATTCGACGACGGCCGCACAAACGGACTATTTCAGCCCTCCTCCGATGCCATCACCCCAATATTCTCCTTACCCCAAGATGGTCAAATTTGAAGAGCGCCGTGATCCCGGCATTGTAGGGGCTCCACCAGTTTGCCGTCAGGTGCAGATCGTTGCAAATGGCGAGGAAGCTGTCCCCGTACTAAATTCAGCGGGGTATCCCACAGAGATCGTGATTGAGGAAATTTTGCCTGGGGAGGAGAAGATGATTGCTCCGTATGCGTTAAAACAACGGTCTCTACTAGGACGCCATGCAACCAAATTGGACGAGGAAACTTTGACTGACGAACTGGATGGTTGCGGATGTATATGGTGGCTGTCCTGATCACGGAAAACGATTTGTTTCTATTCTCGATCAAGACCCAAGTGTGCGTATTTCGATAATTTGGGACCTAGAACCTATGCTGGGGAACTCGGTACATAGCGTGGGATGGATAAGGGGTGGGCATCACATATCTGGCGTTCAGGGAAGTTTCGTTTTGATCATTTTCGTTATGACAGCTCCTAGCATACTCGGGGGATTTTGTGGTATGTCGAAAGGACAAAAGTGGGCGCCCGGGGTTTTCGTTTTCCATCCTTCCATCCATCGATCCATCCCCCATTGAATTATGTCGAGATTTTACATTTGGCTGTATGGACATGACCCGTCCTGTTTCTACTCATACGTCGCTCGTCCCGGACCGGACGGCCTGTTGTTGGCTTGAGGCTGAATCTGGGCGTTCAACTGATCTGACCTATATGTAGCGGCCTAAACATACGGAACAGACAAGACTATGTTTGTTGTCTTTTCTCATACGCGGTGGTAGCGGTTGGAAATCATAGCACCAACCAGCACGTATGGAGTACATACATTCTTACACAAGGCATACATAACTACATACCTCATATACATACATAGAGACATAAGTTGTTGATTTACGAACAAAAGGATATATACACATAGTGTAGCCTATATGTCTCGAAGATAATGTCTGAAACGATCATTTGACTACTATATCCTGTGTCTTATGAGTGAGCATGCTGTAAAGTATCATCGTAAGTATTTCGATCAGAGCCCCGTTCACAGCTCTTATATTCATGGTGTGGGCTGATTCTTCTGTCAGAGCGAGTCAGTATGCTGTTCCGATGCAATTGCCGCTACATGGGTTGACCGTACTAATCCCGAGCCCCTATTCCGTCCGGAAGTATTATGCTGCACGTGTGGTGAGCTGGTTGAGCAAGTCGATCAGACACATCCTTAATCCACGAGTTTCAACATCAAGTCGGCAAGACACGTCCTTGATCCATGGATTCCGAAGAGAATATTATCATTCAAGCTCGTTCATAGCTGTATGGCATTACCCATCTCAACCACTCTCCTTCTCCCCCTTCCCCTTTCCCGCCTCGCTCTTCGGCGCCGCAGAAGTCATGCGCAACTCCCCCGCAAGCCCATCCAAGAAATTCTCCGCCAACTTCTCCGCCCTCCTCTCCCCAATCCTCCTCCTCCTCTCCTCAATCTCCCGCCGTCTCCTCTCCCTCTCCTCCCCACGTTCCCGCCTCACCCGTTCCGTATTCTCCCTCTCCCTCTCCAACGCCTCCATCTCCTTTTTCCTCGTCTCCTCCTCCTTAGAAAACTGATAAAACCCCGTCCCCTTCGTCCGTATCTCCGCGCGCCCATCAAAATGCAACTCCGGCGGCGGCGTCGGCTCGCGATCCCGCTTCGCCGCCAGCGCAGCCATGGCCTCCACCGTCGCGGCTTCCGGCTGAAACGCCTCCGTCTGTATCGCGTCGCCGTAGATCAGGTTTGTTGGCCTTGTCGTCGGGACGGCAGCCATCTCGGCTAGTTCTGCGGCCCCCAGTTTACCGCGCGCTTCGCGTCGTTGCAGACGGTGAATTTCGGCGCGGGTGCCGGTGCGCGTGCGGCCGAATTCGTCGGTGTATTCTATCATTTCTGCCCCTTTATTTCCGTCTTGGTTATCGTTGTCCTCGTCATTGTCACCATCGGAGGAAGTAGAAGAATAATTGTAATCCTCCCCCTCCGGATGCGCCTCCGCCCACTTGCGATCAAAGTCCACGAGGGGCGCGGCCTCGTTCTCCTTGGCGATGTAGTCGCCGCGCTTCATGGCGGCATAGAGACGGGCTTTCTCCTCCATCTTGCGCCGGGCGCGCGCGAACTCGGCTTTTTCGTCCTCCGTGTTGTGCGTGTGTTTGAGGCGGAGTTTCTTGGGATCGCGTTCCCTATCCCGTTCTCTGTCATCATCACCGTCTTCTTCTTCTTTATCGTCGGCGGAGGGTTTTGAGGAAGAAGCTTTCCGCTTCGCTTTTATCGAGCTGAAGATACTATCTTTATTCTTCGACGGACGCGGTCGCCCTGAGATGGATGTGGAGGGTGTGCTGGAACTTGAGGGCGTGGAGATGAGGGAGCTTAGTTGTGATGTGAAGTTCAGTGAGCTGGAGAGTGGGATCTCCTTTTTCTGCTTCTTGACTGGGCGTTGCCCGTAGAGATTTGGGTCTTGCGGCATGGTTGCGGCTGTCTGTCGCGATGGTTGTTCGATCGGTTGTCTGCGAACTGGTTTGGAGGTGAAGAGCTGGTTGTTATTCGAAATTGTAGACCTGGTTGAGATGGCTATGTATTAAATTTCCTAGGCCCCTTTTCAAAGAGGGTATCTGTGAATGAAGCTGCCTTGCGTAGTGACTGATCCGAACTTCTGAAATTCGTAGATGCCAGTCAATGTGAGTTGTAAGTGAGCATTCTCGCCGCACTAGAAACCCTAGCGCGTCCTGACCTGAGTCCCTCCGACGTACACAGTGCGTACAGTCTACCTCCCAGATGGATCCCACCTGTACGTAACCTGAGCGGAGCTGCCCCGCAGGCCGCAATCCGTGCCTCCGCTAACAGCTCCGTACAGTAATCCGTACGGCGAGTAGCGCCCGCAATCGGCTGGGGAGCTCAAAGTTTACCCCACGGTGACATCCTGGGCTTGGGCAAGTTCCTGAGACCTTCTCTCCTGGTGAACTGTCAACATTTTGTTTTCATTATTTGTCTCAATAAGAATTCACAAGTATACAAATCACACAATGGCTGCCACAACCAACCAGGTCTCAATTGCCATCATTGGTAAGTCATCTCACAGTTGACATCGAGTTTTATGAGAATAAACCCCGTCCTGACATATATCTAGGTGCCGGAGGAGTTGGAAAATGCTTCCTCTCCCAGCTCACTGCTCTGGCTACCCGCCGGCCTTCACCCAAGCTTAACTTGTGCTACATTTCGACGAGCAAGAAGGCTCTCTTCAACAATGACTACTCCATTGGCATTACCAATGTGCTTCAAGAACTTGCTGCCTCTTCCAAGGCCCCCATGTCGCTGCCCCAGGTTGTCGACTACCTTGCTGCTGCGCCCTCAAAGGTTGTTTTAGTAGACAACACCAGTTCCCAGGACGTTGCCGATGCTTACCCGCTTTTCTTGAGCCGCGGCATCAGCATCGTCACTCCCAACAAGAAGGCTTTCTCAGGATCCTACAAGCTGTGGCAGGATATCTTCACTGCTGCCAGCACTTCCGGGGCCAAGGTCTACCACGAGTCATCTGTCGGAGCTGGTCTTCCTGTTATTTCCACCTTGAAGGACTTGGTTGAGACCGGAGACGAGGTCACTAAGATCGAGGGTGTCTTCAGTGGAACTATGTCTTTCCTGTTCAACTCGTTTGCGCCCGTCGAAGGTTCTGGTGGCCAGTGGTCTGCCGAGGTCAAGAAGGCAAAGGAGCTGGGCTACACGGAGCCTGACCCTCGTGACGACCTCAACGGTCTAGATGTGGCCCGGAAGCTGACCATTTTGGCCCGATTGGCTGGTCTTCCTGTTGAATCCCCCACCTCATTCCCTGTCCAGAGCCTCATCCCCAAGGAGCTTGAAACCGTCTCCAGCGGCGATGAATTCCTCGAGAAGCTGCCTGCATTCGATTCCCAGATGGAGGAGACCAAGTTGGCGGCGCAGAAGCAGGGCAAGGTAGTCCGCTTTGTCGGTAGCATCGATATGGCTACTAAGAGTGTCAAGGTTGGTCTGGAGATGTTCGACAAGTCCCACCCAATCGCGGCTCTCAAGGGCAGCGACAACATCATCAGCTTCTATACCAAGCGATACGGATCCAACCCCCTCATTATCCAGGGCGCAGGCGCAGGTGGTGAGGTGACGGCCATGGGTGTCACCGGTGATTTGATCAAGGTGCTCGCCCAGATTGTATAGAGATTGGCTTATGATTCGCCAAACCTCCAATATAATCAATATATTTGCAAACCAATCGTGACTCTCCTATGGTCTGACAGTGGTGTTATCAAGTTTATTGACCGTTTCGTTACTAATGATCTCATATGCGGTTTACTCGTCTCTCGGCAGACCGTGGGCCAGTATCGGGTTCGATGGCCGTGCTAGTGGCCCTAGTCGCGAGAGGAGATGGGGGCTGAACGTAGTCCGGCAGTAGAACGGCGCGGGGCGAGTCCGCGGGTAGGGCAGGGCTGTACGCTCTCCAGAGCCATATGCTGAAGTCAAATAGAATCAATCCGACGACGGGGACAGCGAATGCGAGGCTCACGACCTTCTAGAACGTAGAAAAAAAAATCCAGTCAGTTGAGGAGAAGAACACATTTGCGCGCGACGCTGACTTACAAAAAAGAAGGTGATCCAGCGCACGACAGTCCAGAGACTTGTCGGGATAAGTTCGAACCATGCGACTAAGAAAGTGAACTCCATTGCTGAAACTGACTTGCCCGCGATCCGGGACAGACTTCTCACAGAATTGGAACGTGCTCGTCGCGGGCGCCAGGAAAATGCTGCGTGATACGGCGAATGCGAAAAGGAGAGTGCTACTGGTGCGTACTACCGACTCGACATCCCAACGCAGTAGATCGAGCTCGATGTGAAAGCAGAGTGCATAGAGACCTAGTCTGATCGAATGTCGCAGACTCCTAGTTCCTCGCGTGGGCAAGCCTTCTCTACAAATAAATCAATATCAAGATGCGAGAAACAACTTTGGAAGAAGAAGCGACGAGGAAAGATACCTGGAAGTAAAGTCGTATTAATGCATGTAAATGGGACTTGGAACTGGTTGGGGTCTCGATCTTTCCTTCGGTTCTACTATAACAGGGCTACGACGACGGGATGGTGGGTGTACTTGTAAGCCCTGGTCCAACGACAGCGTCAATGACAACCGCGTCGTACATAGTAACTTGTAGGCGGTAAGTTGATAGGCAGGTTTCGATCGACAGCCGTACAGGAAAAAAATGGGAGGTGGTATGGAAGAAACGCAAGGAAAGATTCAGGCATGTAACGGTACGAGCAGGCAAATTCAGGCAGAAACTAGGGCGGACGTCAGGGAAAGGGGCGGCCTTTGCGTATGTAGGTCTGTGATTCCTGCCTATCTGTACGTAACTGCCGTCCAGGTGCCTCGCGATATCCTATTCCTGTAGGACTGGTCAGGTGCCTTCCAAGAGGTTCAATCACTTTTGCTGTCCTGCACGGAAGGGAAGTACCGAACCGACCGCGGTACCTTCCCCGTACTTTGCATGCTCTGGCAAAACATCCTTGCACCATGCTAAATTTGAATGGAGGGGTTGACCACCAGAGACAGCACAGGCCAGGCCAGGACAGGGGGCCGTTCACGCTACGGATTACAGGGGGTGGAACGAACTAAGTTTAGCGTGGTTTATTCTGCTCGCTGGGAACTGAAGGACATTGGCGAATCAAGACTCGTCTTTGAACACTTTGCGACTCACGTTGTGATATCGATGCCATGATTTGTGCTTCAGACGCAATACGGATTACTGATATTTCAGCTGTCGATGTCCGTATGCATATCCTTTCTTCACACAGATGCTTTATCCCGTAGCGAAGTCTCAATCAAGACGGGATAAAGATAGCCACAGACACTCCGCATGGCAGTGAAGGTCCAAACCGGGCCATGAACAGCATCATGAGGTCAACCTGCTGCACCGTACGAGTACCGACCCTAAAAACTGTACCTAAATCCTCCTCCCCTTCCCATATCTCGCTTAGCGTCGCCTTACCTAACACCTCATTTGATAAGCATTACGCACCGGAACGGAATGGATTCCATACCAACCAGGTGTTCGTTCTCAGAGTCTCCAGAGAGAGTTTCCCCCCGATAAAAATAATTCCAAGCTAAACCTGCCCATCCATCCCATCATACTTATCGGGAATTTTTAACACCCCCCATTCTCTGTCGCTATGACGTCCCCTCCGTGGGCCGGAGCCTCGAGCGACGACCTCACCTTCGTTCTCTTGACAGGGGCTAATAGGTATGTTTGTTTTGTTTACTTCGATGTCTGGATCTTGTCTTCTTCTTGTTGTCTCTGCTTTGCTCTCGAAAGTACCTAGTTAGATCCATGTCTTCACATCTCATAATGTAAATCCATTCAAAACGAGAGAACCACCTCGACTGATGAAGCCGTCTCGTCCCCTGCCTCAGCGGTGTCGGTGTGGGTATCGGCCAACGAGTCATAGACGAATTCCTCCACTCGCGACCCCCCACCTCCCACCTCATCCTGATCCCCACGACGCGCTCCAATACCAAGTCCCGTGATACCGTGCTAGCTCTACGCGACCATCTGCACAAGACCGCCCACACGTCGAAACGACTCAGAGAACGCGCCGGCTCCAACTATGACCCCGAATCCGTTATTCGCAGAGTCCATGTCTTGAGTGTCCAGATTGACCTATGCGACCTCCGATCCATATACGCTGCCGCAGATCAATTGACCAATGGCACCGTGACTGACCCAACCGGCGTCATCAACGATGTCAAAATACCCCGTATTGACGCAGTTCTACTCAATGCCGGCCTCGGCGGATGGGAAGGCCTCGACTGGATCGGATTTGGCAAGCAACTCATCATCCGCGGACTAATCCAGGCCACCACATACCCTTCCTACAAGAAAGCCTTGCCAGAAGCAGTAGTCCTTGACTCCCAGAAACTTATCGGTGTCGATGGCCCTAAATCTGGTCCGTCGCCGCCAGAACTAGCAGAAGTCTTCTGCGCCAACCTCTTCGGGCACTATGTCCTCGCACACGAGCTCCTCCCCCTTCTGAACCGAGCCAATGCTAGCGAAACACCCGGTCGGGTAGTATGGACAAGCAGTATAGACGCCGGACTTGACCACCTCGATTTTGACGACTTTCAAGCCCGGCGCTACATGGCCCCCTACGAGAGCAGCAAGCGCATCACCGATCTCATCGCCCTAACCGCCGAGCTCCCGAGCACACAGAAGGTCACCTCGGGTTACTTCAACTCGCCCGCGACGGCCGATAAGCCCGTGAAAGCCCGCTTCTACCTCTCGCACCCCGGAATCGTCTGCACGCCTATGTTCCCTCTCCACTGGTTCTTATACTTCTGGTACTGGCTCACCATGCACGTGTCACGTTTCTGCGGCTCCCCCTGGCACACTGTCGATGTGTACACGGCCGCCTGCGCCACCTCCTGGCTCGCTCTAGCGGACCAGTCATCTCTGGACCGTCTAGAAGCGCAGAAATGCAAGTGGGGGTCAGGAGTCACGCGCTTCGGTCGTGTCGCGCCGAAAAAGTCGGAAGTCGGTGGCTGGGGCTGGCAGGGCGAGATTGAAGACGCTGAGGCGCTTCGTCGAGATAATGCCCCCGGCGCCATGCGCAAGATGGTGGGTCGGAAGTGGGATGCTACGACTTTGACTGAGGAGCAGAGGGCTATGTTTGAGTCCGATGGGAGTCGGTGCTGGGCTGAATTGGAGCGGCTGAGGGTTGCGTGGGAGGTTGCGCTCGGTCGGAACAAGACATAGAATTGCGAAACCCGAACGAGAAGGATATGTATAAGAATATAAGTATGCCTATCATAAAGGCCCGAAGATGTCAAGACTATAATGTAATGAACGAGATCACTCGTACGACATGGGCAACGTGTTATATGGCCATGAACATGAATCGTCTCTCGTAAAAGTAAAGTAATTAGTAGAGACCGTTGCCCCTGAAACTCGAAAATGCGCTCGTCAACCAGAACGCCAAAAGAATGAACAAATAATTAATGCTAGAAGTTAATAAACCAGAAAGCCGCAAGCAAATTCCAATACCTCTTCAAACAGGCGGCGTAAGTGCCTCATCACCACTACTCCCATCATCCCCATGATCATCCCGCAGCCTCCTCAAAGCAATCTTCCCCTTCCGTCCAAACAGACCGAGAGAAAGCGGCAGCGGGACCACAACCAGCGCCAGCACAGCCGTGAAAATCAGCGCGCGGTACAGATTCGCCGGCGGGTCGCCGTCAGCGGGGGCTTTGAGGGCATCAGAGATAATGATGAAGATACCACCGAGGAGTTGGCCCCCGCTCCAGGCGATGGTGGAGGTTACTTCGGGACTCATGGGGTAGCCGAATTCGCAGAGGACTTCGAGGGCAATGGGGACGAGGGAGAAGCTGGCTGCGCCGAGGATGGCGAGGACAACGTACGGGCCTGCGAGGGAGCGGGTAGATGGCATGAAGAGGAAGGCGAGGTAGGAGAGGGCGATGATGGGGACGGCGATTTTGATGGCGAGGACGAAGCATTTGGTGCGATCGAGGAGCGGAGAGGTGATTGCGCTGGTCACGAGGCCGACGACGATGAGGATGGCGCCGGCTATACCGGCTTCGTCGGAGGTGAAGTTGTAGGGGAGGAGGATTTGGTTAAGGAGGGAGGAGATGCTGTTGAAGAAGCCGACGTAGATGGAGAAGGGGATCAGGATGAGCCAGAGCTCGAGGGATTTCATGAGGGGAAGGGAGGAGCGGAGGGAGGCTTTGGGGACTGTGCCTGATGGGCCTGGGGGTGAGGGGGGATAGGCCGGGATGAAGAAGGCTGGGAGAGATACTACGACGGACTAGATGGTTCGAAGAGGTTAGACTTCATCCGAGGGATGGACCTGTACTATATATTAAGGGGTCAGGGGGAGAGAAGCAATAGAAAGATATCACTGACAATGATCGTAACGTAAAGCACGGCATTCGACATCTCAGAAGGCTTGGTAGCCAGGAAAGGGACGACGAGTTCGCCAATGGCGGCACCAAAGGGGTTTGCGAGACTTGGGAGGGCCGTGGCGGCAACGCGACCGCGATCCGTGAACCACAAATCAGAGAACCGCGTTGGCGCACTCAGCACAAAAGGTTGCGCCAGTCCAATCAAGATTTGTCCGAACATGACGACACCGTAGAGACCACCCTCACGTGAGTGTGAGCCGGCTATGCGCACGATATTGCCCAGTATCGTGAAGACAGCAGCTGTCACAATGGATGGCTTTGGCCCCCAATGAAGCATGTAGATGGTCAATGGTGAGATGACAACAAAGGCAAACAGAAAGGCCGTCGAGAACCAGTTGATGTCCGACTCTGAACGACCGTAGTAGACAGCCGCATGTTGAGAGACGGGGGAGAATGTGAGCCACTAGAAACACACATAGGTCAGCGGCTCTGTCGCTGTGTCTTCCTAACATCCTCATTGGGGTTGAGTTGTCCTCATAGACGGCTCATTTGCGATCAAGACGCACCCCTTGAATGGGAGACGTGACGAGCGAGATCTCATAAATGAAAGATAAACACCAACAGAGACGGGTATGCTCGACTTACATCCCAGCTCACGACGACATTCAGCAGCGTCAGTTGTATAAGTCCGAACCACCGTCTCTTATACACTTTGTACTGGACCGTGTCATCACCATTACCGGCATCTTCTGGTCCCGGGACATGATCGACAGTCTCAGTCGTTGCGACCTGAATATCAACATCGCTAGTATTTGAAGCCAGACGTTGCAGGCCATCTTTGTTTGTCCCGTCGAGAATCGACTGTGAGTTGGCATTCCCCATTTCGATGGTGTCGTATAAGTTGCGGATTTTAGTGTCCGTGTCTACCTCGCCGTCATCGCGATTGACATCGCCGGCAATGTCAACTTGGGTATCGATTCCGGCAGTGGGCGATTCGATCCCCCCCTGAGGTTCATCTGGGTCTGTTAGGGGGGCCATCGAAAAGCCACACTGAGAAATAGAAGTAGAAAAGACCTAAGAAAATCCTCACTCCCTCCGATTCATGCAAAGCATGAGTGAGGTGCTTGCAGGCAATTCGCGTCAGGACCGAATTTCTAAAAGAGAAAGCACGATATGCACGGTAATATCGGTGATTGATTGGACGTGGAAAAATGGACGTCAGCACCACAAGTGGGACAGATTGAATGGGGTCGGGAATTCATCAATCAGATCTGGGATCGAATCGTGGGCAGGCGGGGAATGGAAACGCGGGGAACACGGCGAGTTTTATGCGCTAGCGTGTCCGCTAGGTACCTATGTAGTTAAGCCGTCGTCGAATCGTCGAATCGTCGAATCCGCCCGTCTGGATCGCATACAAAAGGCACAACCTACGCACGCGGCGCACAGGGCGTAGCTGACGACTTCTTTTCAAGGACAGCTAGCCTGTAGCCTTGGAAGTGGCACAGAGTGACCTCGGAGGAGATATGAGACAGGTCTCAGCTCACACGAGTGTTAGTGTGCGGAAGGTGGCTGCAAAGACCAACTGGAGTAAAGATTCCAAGTCAACGTTGTATGTATTCATCCAGCAAGCCGAAGCTCCGTAAGATGTTAAAGAAGTTGACTTCTCCCTAACCATGACCAATTCGGCAGCTGTAAAGCCAAACCCAATAAACCGGATGAGTGGGGGCGGTACAGGCACGAGCAACGCCATCTGGGAACTCTTCTAGCCCGGATTTGTTAGGCACCCGGTACCTTACTTGTACTGAAGCGGACCCATGTGAACTGCACGTAATTTGCAGGCCGCTGTCAGAGCCGACCATCCCTTGCGTAAGGGAACCGATTTCTTAAAAAAGAGTAACATTGATTCATCGACTCTGTGTGTTTACAAGAGAACGTGAATAAGTGGCGAAGGTAAGACACCAAAGATGGTTCTGTGTGTGAGTCCTAACAATATTCTCCGACTTGGTTGAGCAATGTGTGCACATAATGCAGAACGATACTATCGCATTGCAGGTCTCACCACAATTGACCATATCAAAAGCCCGGCCGAGGAAACCCATGCGTTGACACGTGAAAGCAGCGCATGCTCTCTTAATGTCAGACCAAGGTTTGGGGAGAAAATACCCAATTCTTGAATCGGTTTCCAGAATTATTGGGGTGCATGGCCACACCTCCTTCAGTGCTCTTGCAGGTGCGTTCTCATGTAGTATGAAACCCTCGTTCGTGTACTATGGCTTCGTACACACGGAAAGCCATGACGAACGAACTCAAGGGTAAAAACGAGCAAGAAATTGACTCGGACAGTACATGCGCAGTTCGAGTATCGACTTCAGAGACGCCTAAGAGTAGGAGTCAATAAGAAAGAGGAAAGGGTGCCAAGACAAGCAGCCAGTCCGTGAATACGTCAGATCCGGCGTCTGACCAGGTGAAAACTCTCCATTATCACATGAGGGATGCAACCAAGAGGTTAGAAGCTTTCAATGCAGGAGTTCCCCCTCATGAAAAGGGGAGCTGATAAAAAGCAAGATAATAAAGAGGAAAAAGCCAGCTTAAAAGTGCTAAAGACTTGAACGGTAGAGTGAGCACTCGCTCCCCAGGGGCGATGGTAGCCTTTCAATACCAACTGGATCAGCGCATTTTGAACGTAATGACATGGTCCTAAGGCAAGCGAGCTGTCCGTGTGCAATCATGTTCATGTGAGCAGGTCTGGCCGGGCTGCATGGTGTAGGCAAGCGTATAGGCGCCCGCCTGTTCCGGTTTGTAAAGCTAGATGGTCATAAAATTCGGGATTGTTGTGAGAGATGAGGCGATGGTCTCAACCCCTTGACGACCAACTTTGTCATCTCATGGCATAAACCGACCCATCGAACGAGATGAAACGCTCATTGTCAACGAGCTCACACAGCGTCTGGGATAGTCCAGGCAGAACCTAGGCAATTCCTGTCGTTCGACCGTTATGCCGGGTGCGTGTGTGCGTGTGTGTGTGTGTGTGTGTGTGTGTGTGGGTCTTATGATGCTACCTGGTCGACCCAGGAGAATGGTATGTCAATTGCCAAGATGCACGAATGTACCCCTGGGCTGGCCCATGAAAACGGCGGATCCAGACAGGTGGTCTTTCTTCAATGGTGTGAGTATTCTGTGTGTACGCTTCGCGTAGTATGTCCAGGGGTACGATTCCCCTGAATAGTAGGCTGCCCCTTGAGTAGCGCAGGTCGGTCGTATCCTGAACTCCTGTTTTCGAGTGAGCAAATCTTCACATGTAGTCAGCTGTAGCATTGATGTGTGAGGGAGATATCCCACCATCCAGCTGTCACGACGAGAATGAATTAGTAGATTAGTATGAGCCTGCAAATAACCTTGAGTTGGGAAACAGGTGCAATGACGAACACGCCCGCGAGAAAAGGACACAGATCTATTTAGGGGGGTGATAGCGGTATATTGGTACAAGAGAGAGAGCTGGTGCAGGAAGCAACGTATCCCAAGACAGAACGCATTGCTTCCAATCCACCAAGTCGAGCTGACTAACAACACCCTCACCCGTTGAGGTTGCCGGCTGAGGCTACGGGGTCCCGTCGACTTCGAGCTTTTCCGATCCAGCTTTTGTCTTGCCTCGAACTGAGGGTCTTTGTCTGTCTATACGGCGGTCTTGTGAATCGGCGTCGCTAATGATCGAGAAAATTGTGTGTTGGGGGGTTGGGTTCGTTTATTTGAGGATAGACCAGAGCTTGGGGGCGGCGCATTGGGTGGCGCAGTGAGCGAGGTGGAAGACTGCGATGGGGGTTGGTGACTGCGTTAGCATTTTGTGTAGTCCAGTGTCCGGATCGCACGGATGCGCTCCATGGTTCTGGTCGGCGCCGAGAGTCGGGCAGGAGGTCACTCACATTCCTCGACACAGTCCTCCTTCTCACCGTCATCGGAGGCGTTGGTGACGCGCTCAACGCACTCGTCGAAGTGGTGCTTAGCAGGGGCGCATTCCTTGGAGTTCTTGCACTCTGTTCCAACCGTCAGCGGATGTTCCATGGAGATTCGGTACGTATAGTAGCGGAGGTTCGCCTCGGGGATAGCATGAGGGTAAGGCATGGATGTGCCTATGAAATTCGTGATTCCGCGTGTAGCCGGCGTTCGTGCCCAACTCATCTGCACTGACCTTCCTCGAGCTGCTCCTTGGGGTCGACGAGCTCCTCCTCTTCTTCTTCCTCTTCGGCCTCCTCCTCAGCCTCTTCCTCCTCTTCTACGGCAGCCTCCTCGGTCTCGGTGGCCTCCTCGGCGGGAGCCTCTTCGGTTTTGGACTCCTCGACAACCTCCTCCTGGCTCTCGGTGGTCTCCTACCGTCTCATTAGTTACGGATCCTCGATATGAACTGAAGAGTGTCCCAAGCTCCCTCATCACGACGGCATGGTCCGAGAGGTGACAAGGCGTGCACGGGCGTGTGCAGCTGCGGCGAGGCAGCTCGGTCGGATGTAACGATGCGAATGCTGTACCTTTTCCTGGACAGGAGCTTCAGCCTCGGCTACACTCCAAGGCGCGGCAGCCTCGACGAGGTCGTTGATGACGTCCCAGACACCCATGGCGATCGGCTTAACAATGCACAGGTCCAATGGCTTCTAGTACTGGTGGAACGATGGTTAATTGAGGTGTTGGTCCCCGAAATAGCTCGCCTTGAGAAAATTACGGGCATCAGCAATTGCGCCGATTCCATTGGCTCAGGTAGCTCGCAGTCACGTGACATTCAGGCCATCGGCATGGGGCCGACTCAGGACGCTCTCTGCGACTTCCCCCTCTGTATCCGACACTCACGGATAACTTCAATTCTTATTCCGTATAAGTAGGTATCACAATACGGAATAGATGTGCCTATCGCGAATGACCGTGACGGCATGCTACAGATTACACCACCGCGAATGAAAAGAAATGTCTGACGCACCCAAAACTTATGAGATGCAACTTTCAAGCAGTGGGCTTATGAGTCGATACCAGCTGGTTACAGCTCCAAACTACCGACAGTGAAGCTGACCGGTCTTCAGCTCGTGTTTGTATGGCATGCTCTCGGACGATTACTTGGAGAGGATGTGACCCTGGATGGCCAATCTGAGCTTGATAGCAAGGATGAGAATCGATCAAGCTTGACGTGCAGAGTTGGAAAGAAGATGCGTGATTGGGATCTGACTACGTATAGAACGTGATCCGAAATCACGAGATTGTATCCCGTATATGATGATCTTGCTGTATTGTCACGCTTGGCTTGAAACTCATACGGATCTTGAGTGAGTCGATCGTCAATGGGACGACAGAGGAGTGCGACAACAAAAACAAGGGAGTCAATCCAGAATGAGATCAGGCGACAGGGTACGCATGGTAGGACCATGGTCCGAAGTCTAAGGTATGTAAGTCGAAAATAGAAAATCCTCACAATGCCGACATTCCCTCACTCCATGATCGAGCGTATTGAAGACCACTCACCGCTGCTTTACGTCTTTGCTGTATTACGTTTTTCTTTCGAAGACCGACGTCAAGAGAATATGTACCGCTGCTGGGAAGAGGGCTGGTGTAAGTAGGCAGGTAAAGTAGAAGGTATGTATGTAAGTGGTAGGTAATATCATGTGGCAACCACTCCAACGTGAACAACTCCGGGCAGGCCAGCGCATTCACGTCTCCACCACCAGCTCTCCGTTACACCACACACCCAGCTCAGTACCGACGGACTCGGAAGCATCCCGTTCCGTAGAACTAGACACCTACAAAGAGCATACGGCTAACCCGTGTCGTAATGTGCATTGGATAATTCACTGACTCGAGCTGCCGTTATCTCGTACTGTGGTCGTCCTTCTTGCTATTATTGTCATTGAGAGTTGTCTGTTGCAGTGCGCAGAAGCATTGGGATGCTGGCATCAACAATACTACTCATCGTGGGCGAGAGTCGCTGCTCCGGAGAGTGGAAGTGCACGACCTACCGTTTTCGGGGCTCCGCTCCGTCCCCCTTTTGCTCTCCCTTGTCCGCCCACTGATGTCGATCGAGTCCCAACTTGAGATCTGTGTAACCTTGATTGACATTGCAGTGTGGGGGGCCAATTGGCTATGCAGTGAGAGTCAAGTCCCCATCATATAGCGGCGTCTTGATCTTCAAGGATGTCTGCAGAGGCAGAAGCAACAGACGTACGTCGAGAATTTCATAATCTTGTCCGGCTGAGGCTATAGAATTAAACATTAGTACCCTACTGGTATACCTACGCCCCTCTCTATTATATCATTCCTATGCGGCTTGAGGTGCGTCCATCGTACACAAATCCGACGTTGCTATGTCAACTTGTTAGAGCATATCTGCACTGTTATTCAATCTATCGCTAAGTGTGGCTGATTCTGTAGCATGCCAGGCGAAGGAGCGAATTCTGTGTGCCTGTCCGTTTGTCCGAGCGGTTGCCTGTCCCTATGACAGGCGTTTTCGTCCTGAATCATGAATGTAAGCTCACAGCATCGCTGCCTAGAGCTGACGATATTGTATTAACCTCCGGGGTAATCAGTTGCAATCTAGCCTCTTATTCAAGCTCTCCGCCTTGAATCACGAGGCAAATATCAAACTCCAGCAAAACCCACAGTTCCTGGCGCATATCTTTATGACAACCGTTCTATGGCCGCCCAAATATCTCATGTAGAATCATATCGTTAATGGTAAATATCCCCTTGCCGGCATCCAAGGTACGTGCCGTGTAACCGCGAGGGGAATGGGGCAAAAACGGTAGCGCAAATTCACTATCGGTCGTCCTCCTCTGCTAGTCGTTTCTCGAAGCGCATGGTGACGGCTTGCGCTTGAGCTTCATCGTAGCCTGGCGGCGGCTCATCCGGCATCGCCCGGCTGGCCTCGGCCTGTTGTGCGGCATCGTTGGCGCGTCGGGCTACCTCGTCGGGAGTGAGTTGCGCGTAATTGGAGCCGCCTTGGCTCTCATTTGGCGTGTATTCCGGCAGTTGTTCGTCATGAACGTTGAGAGCCCAGTTGCGTTGTCCCGACTCCGCGGCGATCTGAGCGGCGTGGTGAAGACGCGCCTTGATTTCAACAAATTTCGACTCGAATTCGCTGAACCCGCCGTCTTTAAAAGTCAACTTCAGGGTCACCCTGGGAAAATCCTGGGGGATGTTGCCATCTGCAACTGTCCGAACGCTGCACTCCCAGTACCAGGGCCCGACCCAGGATGATCGCATGCGGCCATCCTGACACCCAAGGATCTTTGTGGAGAATGACTTGAACTGCTCCGTGGGAGTCGCAGGGAGGTAAATCAACTAGAATCGCCTTTAGCCTAATGCGCCCGGTGCTTTTTTGGAATTGCTTACTCTCTGGTTTGTAATATACGCAGTCCCACTCTCACTCTTTACAGAGAACGGAGCAACGCCCGGAGGCAGGTTTGGTGTGGTGATGCTGAGAGCTATGCGACCTCGAGTCTTGTACAGTATACTCTCGTGAGGTAGGGGCTCTATTTCCCCAGTTCGAGACAGCATAACCCAGCTGGAGTCCAAATTAGTCTCCTCTTCGTAATGGTTGCTCTGGCCCAGAATATAGGAGGCATGTTGCTCGTGAAGCCCGTAATCCATACTCGGGTTCAACACCAGGCAGTGGCTGAATCGCAGGACACGCAAGATGATCAAGGCCGAGGCCGTTGCTCATGGGAGAGATAAAGTGAAGTGAAGCTGCTCTACATCTGTTTTCAAATATACAGCGAGAATGCACAATTAAAGACTTGAAGGTTGTAGGCAGGTAGAAATAAGGAAAAGGAGAAAGAACCCTACTTGATAGACATTTTTATAATGCTCCTGTAGGCTGTGGCGAAAAGTTAGCTTGGACTTCGGTTGATTCTGATGCTGAGAAAGCTGCGCAGGATATCAGCCGGGCCCCTGGGATTCGTCGGTAAGACAATTGTGGTCAATAGGCAATGCCGGGCCATGGAACAAGACCCAAGACGGCATGACTTGCAGTTCGGGTCGGTTTACCGTTCACAGAATCGATACAGACAAGGTATGTCGGTAGTCACACTAGGTAGGTGGTGCGGATGTGGGCCAGTGAAGGGCTGTAATCTGGTGAACGCTGAATGCCACGACTAAAAATGGAAAGGCAGACAGGCACCTGGCTGCACGAGAGCGTCGGTGTGAGTGATTCGATGCTGGAATACGGGCTGGCAACGGTATAAATTATGTTATGAAGTATTTGGTGTTATCCCTATGTATCCCGTATCCCGTAGACGTAGATACGTGGATGGCAGTCTGCACGTTGCAGACGACAACGGCGACCGTCTGCCCCGACACACTTCGTATTGGAAGGGGATAGGGACGTGTGCTCCGTAGAAAGTACAGATTAACAGGATGATACTGGAGAGTGCTTGTGAGTGATACTCATCGATGATCGAGGAGTCCCAGGAAGCGAAAAAAAACGACTGATGATGATGGACTCGGCTAACCTTACTGATCGGATTCGCATGGACTACCGGCACCCGTGAGCATGCGCGGCGCAGTTGGTTGACGATGGCTAGGACGCTCAAGAATAGTCTAGACAACTAGCCAGTGAAGCTTATCCGTTTCGTCTCTGCTCGTGTCGATGCCGCTCTCTATTGGCCTGCGCGAGAGCCGAATCACAAAAGAGAGATTGATTGCTTGCGCTTTCACTGGAGGAAATGTCGCAACGAGCTGGTAAGAAGCCTACACTAATTCGGGCCGTGAAACGACTAAGCAGCGAGCGACAGGGCGTGATTCGTGACCTCGACCTGTGTGTTCTGTAAGGTGGTGGACTTCGTAACAGCAGTCTGGTGGAGAAGAAGTGTGGATGTCATCCGTCGGTGCAAACCTATGACGGTTGGTCTCAGGGAACAGTGCATATGCGCTATTTTTAGACCGGCTCTCACTGTATAATCGGTGCGCGCTATGCCCGGCCGGGCAGGGATGACATAATCTACCCGGTACACAAATGTATGTATGTACAGTTACATATGCATAATGCAGGTACAAAACATATCCGGCTAAGTGCACAGCAGTGACTCCTGACGGGAGGGTCGGACAGGAAGCGTAGGACCGAAATTCCTGCCTCGTGCAACGCCGAACAAGACAAGGCGGAACATTCACGATTCTCATGAAGGCTGCCTAGAGATACAGTAGTAACGGGCGAAGTACTATCTATTCATGAAGAGTTGGGTATGAGTGCTGGCTTTACCCCTGACACCTCCATTCGATGTATGGGTTGCCCTATGGGCTTATCGGCAGAGACACCGCAGCCTTACGGCCAGGGAAGATGACTCAATATGCACCGGTCTATCATCGAGATCCCTTCGTTCATTGTTAGATAGGTGGGTTGCTACGACTCTGACTTCAGTTGACGTTCCCGGTCGGAGATGATGCCTTGGCTCGGGTCTTTTTCAAGTGCCCTCGCTCCAATGCGCCCTCCTTTCGCATGTGGGCTTCACTTTATTTGCGGCTTTGATGCAAGCCCTGCTTAGATTTCTTGCAGACGGGATATTTCCTCGGAGTCGTATCTGAACTGGTACCTCTAGACATCTAGGTGAGCAGCGTTCTATGTCAAAGAACGTGTTCTTTTGCCACTCATGCAACTGCAGTACGTCGGTGGACATGTTGGGAGTAATACGGGGTGACTAATGGTCATGAGGCTCATACCGGCTTTGTAGTGCGAGAAAGGGGTACTTAATACTTGTTGAGGAGGAGTAGAGGGTCATCCATGTCATTGCTGCCAATGTGTACGGCCACACACGAGTACCATCATAGTAGTCATCGGCATAGCAAGAGGGCGGCTATGACCAACATTGTGTTGAGTGCCTACTTTACTGCTACTTTCCTGGATCGAGATTTCGTCGACCGACCACCTGGATATACACTAGGTAAAGCCCAACGGTAGGTGGTTGCATAGATATGATATCGTATTTGAAAGCAAGGCCAAGTTACAATCCGATGGAGCCATACCACGATATTTTTGCTTTTGCGAGGCGAATCCTAATGGCCTTTCTTTTTCTTGATGATTCGGCCCAGCTGTCAAAGGTGACCGGCGCCCGGTCCCAACCAGTTATGTGCCTCAAAGTGTTCCATGACAGCAACTGCAATGCAAATTAGGCACACCTTATTATATGCCGTAGCCGGGCACTCGTGCTTCTGCCTCGGTCTTTGACAAGGCTTTCTCCCTGCCGGTGACAGTTTATCCAGTAACCCTGCGTCCGGATAAAGAGACATCCCGCGCTGGGTTTAGGGAGGGATTGGGGGCCACCGGAGTCCCGGAGTTACACATGCGAAAGGTGAAGAGAATTATACGATCGAAACCGGGCATTGGCCGGAAGTGAAGACGCGGAAGCCACGCGGCATGACCTTGACAGTCATCGTTTCATCGGTGTTTCGAAAAAGGGGGGAATGTGATAAAATGGGAGACGCTGCTGAAGACACCATACCACGACAGGCAATGCCATCGCCAACATGCTCCCTGCCGACCTATCACAAGAGAACAGCCACGACGAGAAAAGATAAAACCATTTATACGACACAGGCTGCGGCTTTTGGGGTTAGGGTTATTCGTTACGTATGGGAGTACGGAGCACAGAGCAGGTTAGACGGTTGTGACAGGTCATCCGGAGCAGGCTCGACGGGAAACATGCCTGCAGATCTCTGAGCCGCTACGCAGGTTACCGGAAGCATGGCGCTGGAGGAGTGCCAAGCCCGCAGAGCAACGACCTGACCTGTTGAGTCTCGCCACAATCAGAATGCATACATTGTACATACATACATACCCTACCTGCTACTCGCGTTATACCGGTAAAGGCCAGCACAGCCAGAGAGACGTCTGCCTCGGTCACGCCCGGAGCGGTGTTGCTTCGGTGAAGTGGACATATCGGACGCTAACCGTTTCCGAACCGATAGGAATGTCGACATGAAACCGACGGCTCGCCTGTCAGGACGTATATTTCACAGGATGCGATGGCTGAATGGCCTACATGACACGTGGATGCGCAGCGAACCGGGAGCAGCCGTCCCGCGCATACGAACGAACCTATGGCCGTAGTCCGCCGGCGAAGGAGCTGGACACCTCCTGGACACAAGACGAGGTGATTGGGTAGTCATACATTAGAACGGAAGCAGGTTATTACCCATCGGGCATGGCCGGGCCTCTTCTGGGAAAGCTGGATGAGCGAAACACGGACGGGCGAGAAGAAACGTCAGCAGACGGGAAAAGGGTCGTTCAATTCATTATGCCATGTCATTTCTCATTAATAACATCCCACGTACCACGCATTTCTAGCCATGTGCTTTGTTGCCATGCCCTAACGGAAATCGTGCGGAAAGCCAACATTGGCCTTGGATCATCTTTCCCAGACGGAATAGGGGCGGGCAGAAGATGGCGTCGAGGGATCTTTTCCAGCATAGAGACCGAACAACGAAACGGAAAACTCCCCGAAGTTCATCATCACGTACGTACAAATCCCCAAGTTGGACGCCCCAGCCAATGAAGACAGCAAAGGAACCCGACAAGTACACCGACAATGAAATAAACGACAGATAAACACAACAAAGATCACCCTGACCCTGATTTGTGGCTCGCATTGAGCCGTAACGTGATGAGAGACGACTCCCAGTTACGCAGATTCTACACGGCTTGATCGACGCCGCGTATCATCATATACGTCCCAGTTTCAAGGCTTGGGTCTCCTTCCTGGCATCGCGAGAGCGACGCTCGCTAAGAAAGCCAGTTATCATCCGACTTGACGATCTGGTTGGGAATATCGTTCAGACCGGTGAAGCCAAAACTAAGCTTAGGAATCTCGATCTTCGGTGCCGGTTGTTCGTCCTTCTTGGGTTTGGTCTTCGTCGGGCTCTTTTGCTCTGGCGGCGGGCCATAGCGAACATCTCGCACGTTCCAGCCGTCCTCGGCAGCTGCAGCGACCCAGGTTCGCAAACCATCGTGGACGCCTGGATAGAACTTCTCTTTGCAAAGCCGTAAGCTCGATCCCATGCAGCGCTCCCAGCCTGAGATACGGAAGTAGCCGCGAAGCTCATTTCGTTCTTCGGCCGTTGGTGTACACGCGAGAACGGCATTGAGAAGGTCGAGATGTGAGGCTAGATAATTCGTGGCATCCCATTCTACACCGCCAACATAGGGGGCCGCCGGCACCGGTTGCCGCTCCGGCGGGAAGTGAGTTCGCATATATGTCAGGCTGTCCATGCCAGAAGGGCCGCGGTCATCTTTTACTTCCTTATCCCGCGGCAGAAAGACGACGTTGAGGTGATGCAAGAATATCCAGAACACCTCCTTCGTGACATTCGTTGCTTCCTTGCACCACACGCGATATGGCCGTTCCCGCCTCATTTCTAGCACAAATCCCAGGGGTCGGTCTTCCTCCTTGGGTTCGGGATCTCGGAGGTGAGCCAGAATAGTCTTGGCTCGGACGGGTCGGTCTTGTGGCGATGCTGACTTGATGTACGTGAATAGTACGGAGGTGATGATGTTACGTGTTGTGAACTCGCTAGGGCCTTTCTTTTCCGGATCAAACAACATGTGCAGAAGGGCT
The DNA here is from genome assembly GCA_028637775.1 of Xylariaceae sp. X167. Taxonomy (NCBI): domain Eukaryota; kingdom Fungi; phylum Ascomycota; class Sordariomycetes; order Xylariales; family Xylariaceae; species Xylariaceae sp. X167. The sequence continues at coordinate 85,349 of JAJFDK010000080.1, forward strand.
GGAAACAGCGTCGCTTGGATTGAATTCAGATACTGGAGCGCTAAGGCGGTAGTGCACAGCGCCTTGAGGCATAAGAGATTCTCATGTAAAAGGGCATCTTCATGTTCCTCTCTGTTGCTGCGTCAGTAGACTGGCTTGACTCGACGCCTCCTTGAGGCTTTTGGAATACTCACCTCCATTCAACTTCCATGATGCGATGAAGAAGCCCAACGATCTCCTGCATGCCGCCTTGACGAATGAACTCCTCTGTCCAGGCTACGGTCTCGTTCCGTAGCAACAGTCTCAACTTGTGCAGTTTGCCCACCTCAACCAACTCGGGTCGCTGAACCTTTCGTAAGTAGTTCACGTAGTCTACCGGTCCTAATTGTAGCTTCATCTTAGAAAAGATACTGTTACTTCCTGTGCTGGAGGCAGCTGAAGCCGGCCGTTCGCTAGCCAAGCTGTCCGTAGAGCGTGACCGTAAATGGCGGCCGAGGGTGCCCTCGCCTTTGGACTTCTTGGTAGGTGAGCGAGATTCCGACTTCTTGTTGCTGGTCCGAGACAACGTGAAACTTCGACCCCTTGACCTCTTCTCCTGTACCGGTGCCTGGGGTGCGCCCGAATCGCTATCGTGGCTGCAAGGTCGGGTAGCATTATTGCCCCTGGTTTCCGCCCAGTCTTGCCGGATGAGTTCCATCTTGACCGTGTCCGCCAGGTTTCGCATCTTGTACCTCTGATTCTCGGGGATATTGCGCCGATCCAGCATGGCCTCGAGGTGTTCGTCGATGTCCTTGGGATCAAGAACGAACTCGGCTGGTTCCATGGCCGGATGCTTGTTCCTGGATCCCGCCCCACTCGAGAAAATCTTCAACCCTCGCGAGAACTTGGACGGCGATGACTTGGTATTGCCGGATTCGTTACCTGAATCTGCGCCCCGCTGATTATCCTGAGACGACGTGAATCGACCGTAGAGTGACCTTGGCCGTTCCTTTCCTCGGGAGTTCTGTGACCTCTCTCGCGAGGAGGTGCTGGTGGGAACGTTGCTTTCCATGGATCCGCTTCGATGCTCTGAGGCACTGCTTGAAAACTGGGTGTATAGAGAAGGTCGGGTGGGTTCATGAGGCGGTGTTTGGTGTTCTTCCTCCTTTCTGGTTTGTGCTGCTTGCTCGCTCGCCAGTGAGGCTAAATTTTTCTGACTCTTCGGACGTTTCAAAAGGGTGACTAAATTCGTACTAGACTTGGCCTTTGGCGTAGTGGGCGGCATCGCCTCCTCCATGCTCTTGACAACCTCCGCTACCTTTCCGGCACCCTTGGAGGTGCTTGATTTGAAGTTAGACATCAGTCCGTGCTTGGTCGGAGATCGATTGGGGGCTTCATGCTTGACTGGTGATCGTTGGCCGGCGTCGGCGCGGTTCTGGATCTCACCCAGCGCAGTGGGGCGCGAGAAGTTGGGAATGTCTTGTTGAAGTGGAGCGTGCGGGATAGCAAGGGAAAGGGGTCTGGGTTCGGCGGGCATCGGGGAGGGATTATCTGGACCACTTCGGCGGGTCATGAAGGACATCAGGACGTTGGACTTGGATCGCTGATGGCGCTGGGTACGAGCATTGCCGCCTTCAGGGACGCCATGATTCGGCGGATCCATGGCGGCAGTTGAATAGTGATATCCTGACAGATGCCCGGAATCTGTTGGGAATTAGAAAATAGGGACGCGGAACAAAAAAAGCCTGCTCTATCAATGGAGTGCACGCTAAACCATACAGCCGAGTAGTATCGCCGAACGCGTCAGTAGCACATGTCTCGCAGACAGCACTGGACTTCCCGAGGGAATGCTGGGGGAAGAAGGGTCGGGAGGTGTGCTTGAGTCGAGTGCTTCTCTAGACAGTCAGCAAAGTCACGTCGGAGGCTGAGTGAGAAATATATTGTTGTAGAGCTGTAGGAGTTCTGGCGACGAGGAAGAGGGCAAAAAGCACTTGTAGGAGACGAGGAATGGTAGGGTTAATAGGTAGGAAGCGGCAAAAGTGTATGCGTAAGAGGTACCTCTCTGGTGTCCACGTCGTCTAAGATCTATCTAGGTTGGTAGTAGTGAAAAGGTATCCACTTGCAGTAGGCACGATGATGCACGGGTCAGGATCAACATGTGTTGTTGCCCCAGAAACCGGCGACACAGGGTGCTGCGCTCTCCACCCCCTCAAGCCCATCCCGCTGATATTTGCGGGTCGTGAAGTCCCAAATCCACCCCGCTACGGACTTTACCACACAGTCGCTTACCCTATCTAACCTAGGGAAGAGGATTATTGCCTCTATCAGTTAGCCTTTCACCTGTGTTTTCTGTAAGAGGTAAAGGATATGTGCGCTATCTATTTTATACCAGGGACAAACGCGCGCTGGAAGCAGTAGGCAACGGGCTAAGCACAGTACGGATCAGAGACGGGACAGTATGAAGTACCGGTACTTGCACTGCCTACCTGATCCGAGCTAGGCCATTCCTGGTCTAGGCCCAAGGAAAGGAAGGATCCCTAGCTGGACCACTGAATTCAACCGCTTTAGCGCTTAAACTTGCCGCGAACGGAGAAAGAACCTTGCCAAATATTTCTCGACTTTGCGACAGCTGCTGAATTTATTCCACCTCCACCTAATCCTTGGTGTTTGTTTCCCTTTTCTCTTCCCTGGTTCAACTGTGAAACCCGCCTTACACGGAAACCGACAACGGGCAGCGTTACGGCCCGCTGGTGAAAGCATGGCTGAACCCGTCAACAAAAAGCAGAAACGGGCGCACTACCGCCAAGCTCAACAAGAAAATGCAGCTTCAGCCTTGCCCAGGAAGAAGTTCTACCGACAGAGAGCGCACGCCAATGTCTTCTCAGATCACAACTTAGTATAGTATGTAGCTAAATGTCTCTCGTGATGCGCTTGCTACGCGACGTGTATGGCTGATATGTGACGTGCCTAGCCCAAAGACTCCTGGTGACATGGATTGGCACACCTACTTCCCTGCTTTCGTTGCCAATGCAGACTCTGTCACCACATCTGAACCCACCAACGCGGACGAGACGGACACCACAACTGTATCTCCAAAAACGCTCACGAAAGAGGTCGAAGTTGTCGATATCGGCTGTGGATTTGGAGGATTGCTTGTGGCTTTGGCTCCTGTATTGCCGGACACTCTCCTCATTGGTATGGAGATTCGAACCTCGGTGGCCGAATATGTCCAGCATCGAATTGCAGCGTTGCGTGCCCAGAATGCCGACACCAATCTCTATCAGAACATTGGCTGCCTACGAGCGAACACTATGAAGTTCCTTCCCAACTTCTTCCGAAAGGGACAACTTACCAAGGCATTTATCTGCTTTCCCGATCCACACTTCAAGCATCGCAAGCACAAGGCTCGCATTGTGTCTACAACGCTCAATTCTGAATATGCCTATGCGCTGCGGCCTGGTGGTATCGTATATACCATCACGGATGTCGAGGACCTTCACGATTGGATGGTCCGACATCTAGAGGCGCACCCCTTGTTCGAAAGGGTGTCTGAAGAAGAGCAAGATGCAGACCCTTGCGTAGATATCATGAGGACAGCGACTGAAGAAAGCAAGAAAGTCGAGCGAAATAAGGGGCAGAAGTTTGTAGCTCTATTCAGACGCTTAGAGGATCCTCCATGGTAGTAAACAGCTGAATCTTGGCTACAATTTTTTAACTTATTATCTCAACGAAAATGTACCGAATACCACTGATTGATATCCGTCAAGATGGGCCAACTTGATTTCACCGTGCTAGCATGCCATGCGTTTGTATTCTGTTTACAAACACAACAATTAACTCAGCGTAACTACCTAGATCTTCATGTGACCAACTCAAAGGGATTCCGAAGCCAAACGAGAGTCGCGTCATCACATGATGCTTTCTGCTTTAGTAACGTTCCGACCCCTCGTCAATTCCACGCCAATCTGGGACGACTGATAAGGAGTGCAGATGGTGGATAAGCCCATAATACCTCCTACGTAACCAGACGATGTACTTCGCAGTTAACGGTACTTATGCTTTTAGACGCACTAGCGTACCGGTACTTCGGGTTCTTCATTTCTAATCGCTGACAGGTCGATCTACCGGGGAGTAGGTATGTACGTCGTATTCACGACTGCCTTTGCCGCAATGGGCGGTTCAGGAGGAGACATGCCGCCCATCATACCGCCTGAAAAGAGGTTGACTTGACTCCCATGAAGACGTACTGGACCGTACACTGTGCACTCGTGTTCGTACTGAAGCTGACAGACGTCTTCGTCAGCTCAATTTTCGTTATGTAGGTAGTTATTGCAAGGTATGCAGTGTGACTGCTGCGCACATCGACATGTCGCAGGTACCTCCAGGCTACTACGGAATACAAAGCCAGAGGCCTACGCGCGCTAAATTCGTAGCGTAATCCGTGGTACTTTAGCTACGCTGCAGGTTAACAGGTCATGACCTCGACCTCGCCATGTTATTAGACGTGCTGCTTCCCCTTCCTGTCGACAATGTAAATATCCGACCCTGATACGTGCGTCCATCAATCCCGGAGTCCTCTCGAGAGCGGATGATGACGAAACAAAAGGACCACTTTGAAGACTATGATAGCCCTTAACGGGAGAGACGTCGCTGTTGCTGGCGTCGTCTGCTTCATTGCCTGGGGCCATGCTGTGGCCTGGTTCCCCAGCATACGATGGCTCGGCCATGCCTTTGTTGCCGGCGCTGTCGTGACTCTCGTTGGCCTCATACTGCTCGTTCTCCTGCTTTCTCGTGGCTCGGCCTACAGTCGGCGACATAGATCATCCCGCCCCAACGCTGTCGCCTTCGTTGCTCCCCAGGTCTGGCACCGGGAGACTGCTTCCCTGCGAGCTCGCCAGACCTACATCAAAGCGCCGCTCTACGCCGAATCGCCCACCCTCTCTCGTGCATTGGACGATCTGCTCGAGCTTGTGATCCGAGACTTCATAACGTCATGGTACTCAAGTATTAGCGAGAATCCGGTGTTCGCCAATGCTGTAGACAAGGCCATACGGCGTATTGTCGTAGCAATCCAGGCCCGTTTGTTCGACACCGACTTGGTCGACGTTTTTGTTAGCCGTGTGGTTCCGATTTTGACAGCCCATTTTCGAGACGCCTACGATGCCGAGAGGGCAGTACGCGGCCGGAAGCTGAACCGTGATGTGACCGAATCAGAGGAGTTGGATCTGGCCATTGCCGCAAAGTACAATGATGGGAAGATACATTCGGCTGCCTCATTGGCATACTCGGATACGAAGCTCTTACAGCAAGATCACTTGCGTCAGGCCGTGGCCCGGATCCTGCCCAAGGTACTTCCCAAACGACTACTCGAGAGCCGTGCCGTATTTAGCATTGTTCGCGAGATGATTTCATGCGCTGTGTTGTTCCCAGTGGTACAACTCCTTTCAGAGCCAGATACATGGAACCAGTTGATGGAAAACTATGGCCGAACCATGCTCCAGGATCGTTCCACTGTCCGCAAGCTGCGGGCCGCCTTGGATGCACATGCGGTGCCAGCGCCCAGTTCGTCTAAATCCATCGCTTTTCCACGACTGACACCCGGGGACAGCGAGCGTCGCTTCGAAAGGTTCATCCGAACTATTCGCAAAATAAACAACTTGTCCGATGCGCGGCGGTTTCGCAGTGAGGTGGCCAGTCAGCTGAAAAAGGACTCCCAGCAGCAACAGCAGCAGCAGGATCAGGTATATTTGCGAAGATTAGAAATGGGCAAAAGACTTCTCGATCAAAGGGTGCAACAGCTAGCGGCGGGAGGCGATAGACGGCCCGTGCCGGTACTAAGCCGTGCTTCATCGAGCCCGGGTACTTCTCGACTTGAGCATGCATCATTGGTTGATATTTTACGTGATACCTCTGGTCTGTCCTATTTCATGGAATACATGGACAGGCAACGCCTGATGCCACTGGTACAATTCTGGCTAGTCGTTGACGGTTTCCGCAACCCCTTGGAAGATGATGCCGCCGATGACGATACGATGCCCTCCAATCTCAGTCCGTGGACAGAGTCTGATCGTGTCGACCTTGCTCAGATTGACCAGGCATACTTGTCCCGGCCAGAGCTCAAAGTCATGCAGAGCTCACGGCAACCAATCCGCGAATTTCTCGATGCGGGAAGATCAGCTACGCCAGCACAGTACTATAGGGCTCGTCGGGCCGTGTTGAAAATACAGAGCTCCGTACTCGAGGACATGCAATCTAGGCATCTTCAGACCTTCAAGAAGTCAGATCTCTTCTACAAAGCATTGGCCTCCGAGGAAGCTTCCCAAGCTAGTACTATACCACAACACGCTCAGGCGGGGCCTTCGACCAATCCGCCGCTCTACAGAAGCCCAACTTCTCACTCGTTCAAGCCAAGTCCGATAACCCGTTTCAACCCGAAGTATTCCGTGTCTACTATAAAACGGGGACTATCCGCTTCGGACCTGAGAAACACGAGCGCTAATGGTGCTCGCAGCCCCGATCCACAAAGCGGACAGAGAAGATCCATCGACGAAAACTTTAATCCGCCCCTATTTGATGACGACGAGCTGGAGAATGATCCTTTGGGGGACTCGGTGCAAAGTTTAGACCAGGAACCGTTAAAGCTTGTACCAGACACCCAGGTTGTCCAAGCAATGGAAGCAGCCCTGATTGGTATCATGGAGGACGAGCGCCCTCGGACCGCTGAAGACCTCCGCGAATCGTTATTTGGTCATGATGATGGTACCTCTAGCCTGTTTTCTGGGCAAGATAACAAGTCGCCTAGGGGTTCTGTTGACGTTCTACGCCCTCTCCCCGCGGGAAAAGAGGCCGAGAAGCCTAGTCTTGCATCGCTTGGCCTAGTCAGTGCGGCATCTAGGATTGGAGTTTTCGTGGATGACGATCTCTTTAATGATGAGGAAAGACTCCTCTCCGATGAACAAGAAGAAAATGACACAGAGCACTATCCGGACGTCGAAGATGAAGTTCACGAAGCTGCGCCTGGTGATCTTGGTCTTGCCGAGGCCATAACAGTCCTTACTAATGATATTGACCGACTCATGGCGCAAGAAGCAGTCCTGGAGTCCTTGACAAAGAAGGCAGAATTGACGAACAATACAGCAGAATTGCGCATATTACGAAAATCAAGAGCCAGTCTTCAGAGAGAACTGCGACGGAAGGAGTTGCAGAGACAGCAATACGTAATCCAAGAAAGTGACAATAGTCTTTATGGACGCGCTACTATCAAAATCAAAGCGATACAAGTCGGCCGCGATGATGACGGAAAAGAGTTCGCCGTATATGTTGTGGAGGTCCAGAGGAACGCGGGAGAAAAAATGCCAGCAGCCACATGGATCGTGACTCGACGGTATAGCGAGTTCCACGAACTACACCAGAAGCTACGACACAGGTACCCATCCGTACGGAATCTCGATTTCCCCAGAAGAAGGATGGTGATGAAGCTCCAAAGCGAGTTTCTTCGCAAACGACGTGAGGCCCTTGAACGATATCTACAAGAGCTTCTCCGTTTACCTGAGGTGTGTCATTGCAGAGACTTGCGGGCATTCCTCTCCCAAAGCGTAATACATCAGGGAGAAGATTTAATGAGTCGCGAGGACAAGAAAGACATGATCACGCGGCTTTACGACTCGGTAGCGGATGGCATGGAGGATATTCTGGGCAACATCCCGGTGCTCGATCAGCTTTCCCTCGCTGGCCAGAATTTGATTGCAGCAGCCACGAGCCAAATGAGCACCATACCTCTTAGCGTCAACGAGGACGCGGTGGCAACGGCAGAGGCTGAGGCCGAATTGAACGCATTTGAAAACAAAGAACTCGAACCCTTCATCAAACCAATATGTGATATATTTCTCGAAGTGTTTGGCCTCAACCGGGGGAACAATTGGCTACGTGGTCGCGCGGTAGTGGTGGTGCTACATCAAATGTTGGGGGGTACCATTGAACGCAAAGTACGAGATAACTTCAAGGTGTTGATTCAGGAAGATGCCGTTATCAAGTATGTTGGCCTCTTGCGGGATAGTATGTGGCCACAAGGGCAGCTCAATCGGAACCGAACGCCACGCACGACATTAGAGAAGGCGAAGACTCGCAGAGAAGCGAGTCTTATGCTGGCCACGTTAGTGCCGGATCTGGCGGGCAATGTGGTAGGACGCGCCAATGCTCAGGCTGCTAGCCGCCGGATCTTTGCTACCCTCAATAACCCCAGGCTCAAGTAAGTCCATTGGCTCATCCACCCGGTGATGCGAGACGGAATGCTAATGTATGTTCAGCTCACACCTGGTTTTCACGATCATGGACGAATTGCTGGACATTGTCTTTGCGGAGCCTTAATGTCCGTTCCGTATGGCGGGTCTGTATGACATGCCTACATCTAATTCTTTTCACGCTGGCGATGATTGCATACATGGAGTCTTCACTTGGTTTCTGGACTGGCGAAACATGGGGGACTTGCGTGCATAGGGGCGGCGTTGTGGTGACAGACATTCATGAGGCAGTGATTTACACGAACTAGGGATGCAGCTCTCTAATCCGTACATATTATGTAGGTTAGCTACCTAGGCAGTCAAGGTTGCTCGCAGAATATGGCACCAGTGAGGGTGTCGATCACATCTGTGCCTGCATTGCAGGGGAAATTATTGAGAGTCGCATGCCGAGATAAGGGAGCTCTTTGGAGATTCGATTCGAGAGGCAGAGACAGAAACTGGCTTAAAGTACCTACGACCTAGTTTCCGAGAGCTACTGCCACTATTCCGTAGGGGATCCACTGTTAGTGTGGTCGTACCTTCGCCCTTCTGGATCGGGCGGCCTGGACGGTTTGGGTGTTGTGGTGGGGTAAGTATCTGTCGCGTACCAGTAGACTTGAGACTGCACATTTGGATACCTATAAGTACTTCATCGATACATATCATGTGCGTAGCGCAAGTACGTCACCTGCCAGGTATCCGAGAAGTGACTTGTGTTAAAGAGTACCTGTCTTCTGCAGCCTTACGCCAATCTTCTCGTGGTGAAATGCTTGGTTCTGCTGTACTTCCGTCCATCAGATACATGTCCGCTACCTAGGGCTGACTGCGGGCATGAGCAAGACGCCGCTGGCTCCATATGCCGACCTGCCCATGCCAGTGCCACCAGCTAGACCGGATTGTGATTGGCCCTCCCGCCCCCACAGCACAATGTCTCTCCATGTCCAGTGATCCACAGCATTCTAACCTCACCCATCCGTCTTCAACGGCTCCATTTCAACTCCGTCACCTGCGGTCTTGCGATACGCAGCAAACTCTTCCTCACATCATCGCCACAATCTTTTCTTCATCAATACCGATACTCAGTACCCCTGCGTTGCTGAGTAGAGATAAAGGTACGATATGATCCGTACAGTAACCTACACGTCGAGATCGGCTTCTATCTACCCCCGCCAGCGGATTGAGCTGGGTGTTTGTCTTAGAGCCCAGACTCTCTTCTGCCGACAATCGTGACGATGTTTATGTTCATGTACTTGCGCTTGCACGAGTAGCTAACGGCCTCTTATCTAGGTCCCCACTGAGGCCCCTCCTAGAGGCAGCCTCCAAGTTTGCAAGTTAGCAAGCAGCATTAGGTAAGTACTGCGTATTCCGTGCTCGTACCGCTCTACGTACCTTCTTGCTTTATGCATCAAGCGCGGCCAATGATTTAACCTGACCATCCATCCGCAACTGTCGCATCGCAACGCGAACTTTCCTCCTCTCCTCTTTCCTTCCACTCTTTCCCCTCATCCCCCCATCCTACGCTTCCACACACACCTCGGCGCCAACATCAGTCGCCATCTTCTGCATCATCCATACGCGTCCGGTATTGCTCAATGCACTGATTGACACCGTCGAGTATAGGTATACATACTCGCTGCATCCTGAGCCGGCGAGGTCTTTGAACCCGCTCAAGCTTGAAGAATCGCCGCCTGGTCGATTCTGTCAAGCTGCGAGCACCTCCATCGTCGAGACACTAGGATACCTCTGGATCCAACTTAGGATACTCTACTGGACGTGATTGTAAACCAGGATCGATACCACCGTCACCATGGCTTCCACGGAGGTTTCTGCCACGAGACTCTACCTTGGTAACCTGCCCAAGGGCGGTAAGCATCTGAATCTCTTCAGCTTCAGGACGAGCGAAGCGCTTGCTACATCCTCGCCAACGACTTCGTTCTTCGCTGTTTACTAAATATATATCTCCGTAGTCACGAAGCAAGACGTCGAGTCGCATTTCGCCACCCATGGCACCGGCGAAATCACTGAGATCAAGCTGATGAACGGTTTCGGATTCATCGAGTACAAGGATGCTATGGATGCGCGAGACGTTGTTCCAGGTATTTATCTAGTTGCTCTTTGCCAATGGCATTTCAATCATACAGTTGAGGGACTAACACCAGCTTGCTTCGCAGCTTTTCGTACGTCATGGACCGTTTCTGGCCACCGCCTTTCCTGATTCCGACTCTTTCCCTTGTGTCCTGGCTACTAATCATGGCGATGAAGATGGATCGGATTTCATGGGTGAACGCTTGACCGTTCAGTTTGCACGCGGCTCCCGCCAGCGTGAAGGCTTTGGTGCTCACGAACGCAGCGCCCCGCGACCTCGTCGAACTCCCTACCGCATGCAGATTACCGGACTCCCGAATGATACCAGCTGGCAGGTCTGTTGATTTCCCCGTTCCCCATTGCCGTCCCGGATTCTGGCGTTCCCATATGTTTCCTCTTTCGACGTGACGGGGTGTGGTTTGTACGATACCATTGCCGGTGACGTTCGCGAGGAGGCCAACTTTCAAAGTCCTGGTTCCTGTGTACGAGGTTCACATCGTTACGTGTTTGATCCGATTCCTGGATGGGTTCTAAGAGCTACATGAAAGACGTTAAGATGTTTTCCTGTCGGATTGTGCACCAGACGTCTGGATTGGTTTGATCGACCCGGATACTGGTTCTGCTTCTGGACACAAACTCTTCTGGCCTCGTCGGCATATGATTTGCAACGCCTTGGACTTCCACTTACATGGACTCTGGATTATAGGATCTCAAAGATTTTGCACGACAATCGAGCCTAGACGTCGTCTATTCCGAGACCGGTCGCGATGGCAATGGCCGAGGGTTAGTCCACCATACACCCATTAAATGATTTTGTGCAGGACACCGAACTGACGTATTACTACAGTTTTGTTGAATTTGAGACTGCAGCTGATCTGAAGACTGCCGTCGAGAAACTCGATAATCGCGAATTCAAAGGCCAACGCGTCAATTGCGTTGCTGATGTAGGTCTTCCGGATTCCTTAGGGTGATTGCACTTGATTAACAATGAGAAACAGACCCAGCCAGACTTCCCTCCTCGTGGCGACCGACGTTCTCGCTCGCCTAAGGGCCGCCGACCTTACGGAATGCCTCAAGATGGCTACGACCGTCGACCAGCCCCACGAGGCTACAGTCCCCGAGGTTATCGCGATGATTACCGTGACAGAAGCCCTCGACGCGACTACTACAACGATCACCGCTACAGATCACCTCCTCGACGCGGACCTGTTGATGACTATGGTCCCCCCCGTGGACGTTTTGACGATCCCTACCGACGTGACTATCCACCCCCTGACCCTTACGCCAACGGTCGTCCGTACGATCGTCCGCCTCGAGACTTCCCGCCTCGAGAAGGTGGTTATGGCCCTCGTGAGGGTGGTGCTTATCCTCGCGAGGATTATCGTCGAGGTGGTTACTGGTAAACATTCTCATTCTAACTATCTGAATGCACCCCCTTACGCTGTCTAGATGACCGATCCGAACGGGGTATGAAATGATGAGACACATGGGGAGACGGCATTCGATATCGACGACAGCTCGGGCCACAATGGATCCTTTGTGCTAGGATAGGAAGAGTACTGCGATGTAGGCTTTCGGTGTTAGTGAAGTGAGAGTAATAATGCAAAACGAGGGAGAAATGGACCTTGTGAATTCAGATACCCGGCAAGACTGGTGAATATTGTGAGTTCGGGTACGTATTCCAATTAGGTACTGCCTACACCTCTTCGTCTATCCATTCAGGTTCTCTGGTTGTGTTTTTGATTACGAATTATCACCATCCTCCGTGGCAACGGAGGACGGAATGCATGTGACAGACATTATTAATGTCGACTTACAGACGCCGATTATTAAGCGGACGGATTAACCCCCCCACTTAGGAACACCAAAGAAGCAGCTGATTCCATGGCCCGTTACCACCTACCGCCTCTACTGTGTAGTGTACGGACAAGGTGAATGGGAAGGTACGGAATAGACGCATCGCGACTGCCTCTTGTCTTATGTGATACCTATTATCGAGGTAGGTGCATTCGGAATAAGGTAGGTAGGTAAGTACGGATTACAGATGCCGGATTATTTGATAATCAAGTTATCAACTTCTACGATTACGGACTCTGCTGTATCCATTCCGTGCCTCGGAATACCGATTACTTACCCTAAAATGCCGCCTGCATGCGAATACGGAATGCAATAAATTCGGCGTGGTTCGCCGGCTGCTGCACCGAGTCTCGCATCCCAATCCCCGCTTACTCTCGGATTAACCTGTTGTTGCTTAATCAGGAATATGTTCTATTCAGACTAATTCGTAAAGCCCGCATTTTCTCTTCGTCTCACGGATTATTCACATCCATGTCTCACCCTCGCCTTCTACAGGCTTCGTTGCGGAGCACGAAATCCGGAAGCTTTATAATCCGGCCTCGATACAACCACTATTTGTAAGTCGCAGCCCTGGGCTTTGTACGGGGTATAAGAAGGCGTCATCGTCTGCCCATCCCCCTCTTGGTGGTTGCATTGTACTCACACTCTTGTGACTCCCCAGTCTCACACCGTCCCTCAAACCATTCTCCTCTCAACTGGTGCGATCAGTCCGGAGAGCTTCTTACTCAACTTCAAATCAGAAACCGCTAGCTTCGTCACCACCAGCTCGTACACAGCAAGACATGGCTGAACCAACTGGGCTCATCGCCAACAGCGGCATTGAGCTGCTCACATGCAGTACGTATATCGACTTGTCTGTCTTAAAAAAGCTGGATGCTCCTTTGTTCATGATCGCGCCCAACTCCGGCTCTTGGAGATCTGAGATCCTCATCCTGCAAGACATTAATTCAGTCGTGATCGTGGAATCAAAAATTAACGCAGCACTCACAGGCACGCCCAATGGCTACAAGATCAGCATCCTGCTCGAAGAGCTCAAGGAGGCCTACGGCAAGGATTACACATGGCAAAACATCAACATCTCCAAGAACACACAGAAGGAGCCCTGGTTTACAGCCGTCAATCCCAACGGCCGCATCCCGGCCATCGTGGACCACGACAACAACAAGTTCGCCGTCTTCGAGGGCATGGCCATCCTGGGCTACCTGACCCGCCGCTACGACCCGGAGCACAAGTTCAGCTTCCCCGTTGACAGCAACGAGTACGACGAGGCCGAGGCCTGGATGGCCTGGCAGCACGGCGGCCTTGGTCCCATGCAAGGCCAGGCGAACCACTTTGGTCGCTTTGCGAAGGAGAAGATCGCCTACGGTATCCAGCGGTATGTTGGTGAGACGGAGCGTCTATACGGTATCCTGAACACGCACCTTGCTACGCGCGACTACATGGTCGGCGGCAAGTTCAGCATTGTCGACATGAACCTCATTGGCTGGGTCAACTTCGCCGCTGTCGCCGGTCTTGATCTGGAGACTCAATTCCCCCACGTTCAGGCCTGGCTGGAGAGATGCTTGGCTCGCCCGGCTGTTCAGAAGGGATTCGAGATTCCGAGTGCCTCGGCTTTCCTTAACAGCTCGTATAAGGCAGCTATTGCGTCCGACCCCGAGAAGAAGAAGGCGGCGGATGAACATAAGGCGTTGATTGACGCTGCGAAGGAGCAGTATGGATATAAGTATGCTTCTCCTTAAACGGGGGGATGGGGTTTAAATTTTTTATAATAATAGGGGTTCTTGGCATGAGTGGTTCAATTGGGTTGAGGTAAGCGTTGGGGAACGACTTGCATGGTTGATATCAGATGAATTGAGCTGAATTTGCTCCGAATGTGTGTTTTATCTCATGTGATCATGGAATGTTCGAATCCGACTTACCGCTTTGCATGAGAATCATTCATGAGATTGCGAATTTGTGGCATTCAGAAAGGGGTTCATGAGATTGAAAGGTAGGGCTGTGGCTCGAACTTATGAGCCAAGCTTGTCTAATGCAAGAAAGGGGTGAGTAGGGATGAAGATAAACGGAGGTAATGCGTGTAGGCTGTCGACATGGCTGGCTACTTGACCTACGCCGCATTAGTAGTATTGCCATACTCCTTGAATATAGGACACACATCTCGAACGTTGGATTGACATATAAGGAGACCATCGGTCAGGAGATGTAGCCTGTGTAAGTCGGCAATCCCCACGTATGTGCCGGTTGCATACAGATTGTCGGCCCGAACCGTTGATCTGATTCCAGGGGTTACATTTGATGTATCCAATTACATCAAGTCACAGGTACTCCATTTCATCCGTGAGGTCCCATCGTGATTGTTACTCCTGGGCATTTTCCAGAGGCGACTGATAGCAGCAAACGGTACTAGATGAAACCCAGGGGTAACAAACATCATGACCTCCCATCTTTGCCGTCTGCTAGCAAGATACGACCAGTCTAGTCAGAAGGAGCTTCGGTAAATCCATCTACAGGTAGAACATATCCTCAAGGGACGTACACAAAGTCAGCTGACCATCCCAACCTCAAGAATCCGAGTAATTCATCCCAACTGCCGACCGAAGAATTAATAATCGAAAAGGGGTCCCGAGCTCAAAAAACTCCGAGCGTCCATAGTAGCTTCGGTTCTCGCGAGAATAATTCACGTGTTGCGTTACGAATCGTGATGCAATCCTGCCAAATCCGCTGAATAATGAGCCCCTAGGATTCTATTTGCTACGATTGGCGACGAACACACAAGCTAGCTCTAACTAGTGTCGTCAGTCAGTCAGGTTAACCTTCGTGCCTTGAGGAGGAGAGCTATGAATACCAACCCCGCCTGGAGCTCCGACAGTCACCGAGGTCCCGGAGCCGGATTTGTAAACACTCCCTTTTGTCCTTGAGCGGAATGCGGATATAAGGATGAGGTCGTGCCCTGCCTTCCTGGTGGTAAGATGGCATCCGCATTCCCTCGATTCTTCGTTCCGCTTCGATTCATCAGACCTAGGACCAGCTCCTCGATGACTCACCTAGAGGTAAAGATGGCCGAACCAACCGGCCTGATCGCCAAGACCGGTATCGAGCTACTCACCTTCGGTCCGTCCACTACACATCACTCCCCGTCACCCGTACTAACACCAACCAGGCACAACAAGTGGCTACAAAGCCAGCATCATCCTCGAAGAGCTCAAAGCTGCCTACGGCATGAACTATACCTGGCAGTCCATTGACATAACCAAGAACACGCAAAAGCAGCCCTGGTTCACCGCGGTCAACCCGAACGGGCGTATCCCTGCCATCGTGGACCATGACCGGGGCGACTTCGCCGTGTTCGAAGGTATGGCGATTCTCGGCTATCTGACGCGTCGGTACGATCCGGAGCACAAGTTCAGCTTCCCCGTGGGAACCAACGAGTACGATGAGGCGGAAGCCTGGATGGCGTGGCAGCATGGTGGTCTGGGGCCTATGCAAGGACAAACCATGCACTTCACGCGATACGCCAAGGAGAGGATTCCGTACGCCATTAACCGGTACATAACAGAAACAGAAAGATTCTACGGCATTCTCAACCAGAGACTGGCGAACCGGCAGTACGTCGTCGGCGAGAAGTTCAGTATCGCGGATATTAATCTGCTGGGCTGGGTCAACAGCAGTCGTTCGAGCGGCTTGGACCTTGAGGGACAGTTCCCACATATCCAGAAGTGGCTGGAACGCTGTCTTGCGCGGCCGGCGGTGCAGAAGGGCTTTAGTATCCCGTACCCGTCCACGAATAGTAACGCGGCTGTGAAGAAGGGGATGGCGGCTGATCCTGAGAAGAGACAGCAGATGGAGGACTTCTTGGCTCTTATTAGCGATGCCAGGGCGAAGTACGGTAAAATGACCTTTTTGGGATAGGTCTTTGGGACTTGGACGGAGAAGAGAGTGTAGGAGAGGTGTACGACGAACAAAAGGTCAGAAGGTCCTGCCTGGTATGTTTGAAGTTGCGTAATAACGGACATCAATTGGGTGGGTTTGTGGCAGGAGACGAAATAAGTATGTCTTGTCATCTGAATTGAGCCATGTTTAATGCCTTGTTTGGAGCCACTGTTTGAACTGTGATGGTGCGTAGGGACTTTGTCGGCACTATGCCACCAGGCCTGCCAGAGGCAGCAATCTTCCCTATTGTCGACAGTCTATCGGCAAAAGGCGCATTTGTACAGCAACAAGCTCATCGTATCTATAGCACTGACGAATAGGGGGAAATATTGAGGGAGTCAACAAAGAGCTCTTAGCTGGCTCTATTCAAAACCAGTCCAAGCTCTCAATGCTTGACCAATGTTGCAGCGGAACAACACTCAAGATCTTGATACTGCCAAGTGACGTATGTCTCAGTCCTCGGCGTATGCTTCCTTTGTTTCTTCTTGTCATTACCACCATGGAGAGCCGAGGTATGACGAGTGGAGATGACGACAGTGAATCCCACGTCGAATATAGCCTATGTAAAGGTATGGTGGACTGGGGGACAAAGATTCGTCTTCAACATGTCGTCTTTCAGCCCCAGGGTATTTTACCTGAGCTCGGGGATCCCCACCCCCAGCTCGTCTGAATCAACTTGGCTGCTTAGTCCTAAGCTACTGACTTGGTAGCTTCATGGCATAGAAGACACAGGAAGATCAGAACATCGGTTCATTTGATATCATGGCGCTCTCCAAAGTAATCCTTGGCGGACTGCTTGTCGCGGGGGCAGCAGTAGCTGAGGACAAAACCACAGTCAAGGTCACCGTGCCGGCGAATATGAGCACGCGCTCCTTAGTAGCCGATGTCTTTGGGTACTCAATCGAGCCGGTCTGGCTAGATGCATACATCAACACATCATTAGCAAGCACGCTCCTGGGCGAGATCGCAATGGTGGCTGGCAAGCCGCCGCCAATCCGTATTGGCGGAAACTCCGCTGACCAGACGTATCTTTATCCGTCGTCCCCGTTGCCACTGACTGGGAACGACTCAGTGTCTATCCCTGAACCGATCGGTGTGAAGACATTCAATATCACACCCAGATGGTTTGATACCTGGGCCAAGTACTTCCCAGCCAGCACAGACATCATCTACACTCTTAACCTGGCTGATAACTCGTCGAACTTCGCCAACGCTGTCGCGCAGGCTCAGGCGGCCCATGCGGCGCTGGGAGACTCGCTGAGGGCATTTGAGCTCGGGAACGAAGTCGACCATTTCATTAATAAGGGATGGCGGGATGCCACGTGGGGCGTAAATGAATACGTCGAGCAATTCCGGAACTTGACGGGCCAAATCACAGATAGTGACTGGTATCAGGCTTTGAAAAAGGCTAACATGATGAAAAGGGGTAGGAAGAGAGACGGGCAGAAGAAGATTCCTACCTTCCAAGCGGGCGTGATCTCTGACCCTCCGATGGTGCCGGACCAACAAGACGAGCTCGATGACTTCAGTATTGCGAACTTGACGGCAGCTGGTATCGCCTCGCGACCTGAAGAAAAATCCATCATCTCAAGTTATGCGACGCATCTTTACCCCCAGTCGACATGTGATGCCCCACGCCGCCTCCGTCTGCGTCTGGACCTGTTGTCAAACCACACTGTGTTCTGGCAGAACATCAGCCAGTTCGAGCCGCAAATCGCAGCGGCAGAAGCAGCAGGGGCACCTCTTGTCATGGGTGAGACAAATTCCGTCTCCTGCTCAGGAAAATCCGGCATCAGCGACGTGTTCGGCGCGGCGCTCTGGACAGTCGACTACGTCCTCACAGCCGCAAGCATTGGGTTCCAAAAGGTGTACTTCCACCTCGGCGCGCATTCCGAATACTCAGCATTCACGCCGCTCTCTTACATGCTCAAGAACGAGACACTTGCGCCAGGTATCAGAGCCAACTGGTACGCGCACTACTTCATCGCGCGCGCCGTGCGTAGCAGGAGCTTCGCTTGCGGTGGGGAGGGCTCGTTCCGCGTCGCGGCACTCCCGGAAGCGAACTCGAGCTCGTTGAGCGGCTTCGCTATCTACGGTCGCAATGATACCAGCGGAATTGCGGGACAGGACACGCTCCGCAAACTCGTCTTCCTCGACATGGGCGTGTGGAATGGAACCAGCGGCCTGAGTAACCCGTCTACGTTGTCTGCGACGGATGGGGCTATGTTCAGCGAGGGAACGCGACCTGTTTCCACGTTTGAGATTACCACGCCTTGGACTGAGGGAACGGATGTTGGTGTTGTGAGACTCTTGGCACCTGGCACGAATGCGAAGAGCTCGGTCAATGTTTCAGGGACTGTCTTTGATGATGAGACTGGCAAGCCGACCGTTGGTGGTGAAGGCATGAAAATCGGCGAGGAGTACAGTGAACACGTTCAAGTCGGAGCCGGAGGCGTTGTCCGATTCGACATGCAGAGGGCCGAGGGAGTTCTTCTGGAAGCGAATGGCGACATGAAGTGGGACTGTATGGGCAGTAACAGCACTTCTGGTGATGGCTCCTCAGGAAGCGGTAGTTCTGGCAACGGTACGTCCAGTAATGGTGGCGGACAAGTTCAACCAACTCCCATGATAGCCGCTTCATGGCGGGAAGGTGCATGCCTGAGAGACGTTGCCATCGCTGTCATGGTTAGTGTAGCTGCGGTTCTCGTCCTGTGATGACATGGTGAAAGAGAAGGTTCAAAACTTGAAGTCGCGAAAGCTCTCACGTATGCAAAAGTTACGTAACAATTACCAGTTAATGAAAATACTCCTGTATTCCTACCATTTCTGTATCCTTTATGTCATCGGTGCAGCATGCAGCTGTTCACGGCTGGCTGCCACCGCGGAAATCCCCAATGATTCACCACCAACCGCAATGCATGCATGAAGACTTCACCTGAATCATCTCATCTCCATAAGTTTTATCTCAGATCGAAGAAAAGAACAACTTCACAACATCATCGCCATTCTTACCATGTCGCCATCCAACTATACTGACTCATCATCTCAAACTCAGCCATCGAGTTCAGAACCAGACAATGTGTCTGAGCAGTCACATGCCACCGCGACGGGTGCCGGCGTGAACACTGGCGCAGGAACTACCCGCGAGAAGACCGCCGCGGAGCTTGAAGCCGACCGCTTGTATGAAGAGGCCATGGAGGAGGAATATGCTAAGCGTGAGGGAGGCGCCTAATTCAAGAGAAGCATTGTCTCTACCTCTCACTCCGACGCCAAGCCATCGATCCATGCCTATTTTCGCCTTATTTTGAGAGCTGATAGGAACTAAACCGCCCCGCTCATATTCATTTCATCAACTGTTTTGATGCCGGAAGATGATTTCAACCTTTTACGCCATCCATCCCCCTTCCGCGCCATAGTAATATAATTCTATGAACTCGCCATGATAAGGAATGTGGAATTCCATCACTTCAAGATCTTCTGTAATGTGCATGGCTGTGTAGGTACTCATGCAACTTGAGCCGCCAAAGGGCATTTACATCGAACAAAACATCCTCATCGGAGGTGAGATGTAGTCTACACCAGAGCCATTTTTTACCCTCGGGATCACCTGTTCCCGTAGTACCATATTCTAGGTGCTCTTTCTACTTCCGAGACCGCTGAAGAGCCGTTTCGTCTCGCCATATTGATATTTCCATGTTCCACATCTGTATTCCCGAATCACATGGTGCTGTATTCCGTAGAAGCTTGCAAGAGCTTTGTACACCTCGTATATCAACCAGCACTCACTGAAATACGGAAGATGCCGTCCGCTGACGTGTGATAAGTAAATACTGTAAGTCTGTAACAAGGACGGTCACCATAGTCCTCACCAGTTGCACAGGCGTCTACCCGGGAAGGCTGGATTGTGCTGTAAGCAACGCGATGAGACTTGCCAACTCACCTTGAAACAAATAAAAGGCCTTCCTCAATGGCTCCCTCGATGCCACCGTTCTCTCGTGTACTCGTAACTCGCTGAGATCACGAGAATCGGCCGACGCCGCGGCTCACCGGTTCAAGATTTCGCAAACCAAGAAAATGGGCTCTAATCTTCAGACTCCAGTTCTTTTCTTTTCCGTTCATGTATCCCTTAGTTACCGTAGAACAAGCTGCGAGTGTTGCTTCGTGTTGACCGTCGCACCACGAACCAGATGAAGGGTATTCAAGTATCTCGTACTTGCCATCTACTTGCCGACTCCGGGCTATGACCCGATCATGGGAAACCGTCATCACATACGCAGTGATTTGGCCGGCATACGAACAACGTGATTGCCTTTGTCGGTAGAACACAATTCGGTATGAAATGCCTCGTTGTACCACAGGCTCAATGCAACACGACGATTATTATCATTTTAGTGTATGTGATCGGTTGTAGCCATGATGCCGTGGCTATGTGAGTTACGTCGATAATCAACTTTCTGTATATGCCCGGTTTCGTGACGAAGCTCTCGGACGTGAAGTTCTTCAACCGTAGACTTAAGGAGATATCCTATAGGACAATGCGTGCGTAGAACTTCGCAGAGTATCGGCCACGTGCTTTTGGCTTGCATGAAGCAGGGGATGATTAGGGTTGCCGGCATTAGTGTGCGGAGGATGCTCGTCTTCCTTTCATCTGCAACGATGGCCTGAGAAGCGCGCTCTATGCAGTTGCCAGTTGCATCACTGGTAGTTATCTGATGTCATGTGTCTCGTAACTTGGCTTCTCAATCTATCCTTGATAAAAGGTTTTCCAGGGATACGTCGAACCTTTCTCTTGTCGGTCTTGACACAGACCATCGCGTAGATACGTCGCTGGTATCTGGTAGAATCAAGCTTAGATCACACCGTGAAGTCCTTATGCTAAGAAAATATCCGACGAAAACAACTCATACGAGCGGCGGGTCGATTTAATCCGGATTTCCTTGTGTTCAACTGGTGTACTTCTTCGAACCCAGAGTAGAGACCTCGTCATGCAGTACTACTCTCTGAAACCGGTATCACAGGCCTCGAGTTGCGGACTCGAATGGAGAAGCCGTTCATCTCCTGCATACCGAACGCTGTTCAGCAATGGCAACAACCCATCGGTCCCTTTGAAACGGACAAGGCCGGCTGCCCGAATCTTGATGCGGGCGGCGCCTAGGGTGAGGTGCCAGTGAAACAATCGAGTAATCCTGTCTCGAGGTCCTTGCTACGCTCGTACTGTTGCCTTGTCGTACTGCGCACCTCCCTTTGTAGATCGTATGGAATACCCGACAACGTTGCGGATACTCCAACCTCTTCCGCTTTCATGGGCCCCCGGTTGTCATGATAAGGGATCCGATCACACATCGTAATTAACGATGATTAGAATGATCAAAAACCACGCATCTGACGGGCAAGATGTCTCGGGCCTTATGGACACGACTGACCTGACGATCCAGTCTCTGATAGCCTGTGACCGGATACCAGGAAAGGGTTCGATGTCACGCCATAAGCATGGGGAGAGGGGACCCGGTCCGGGTGACATCAGACCAGACACTGTGACAGGTTGCCGCCATCCGGCTTCAACTGGGTAGGCTGCCACGTTCAAGTGTTTCACGAGGTCAAACCCCCATTCCTCATGATATCTTGCTTCTGATAGGAGGCATAGAGGGGTCGAATGTCGTTGTAATACCATGAGTGAAAACCAAGACGTATTTCACAGACGTTTAGCTTCAAATTCAAATGTTGCCTTCCCTGTGATGGGAAAACCGATCATAACATGAGGACTCCTATTTGCTGCTAGTTTTGATGTCGTCAAAGCTGCATTATTTTTTGTCGTCTAGACCATTGCTTGTGCTTTTCGCACACAACGCTGGTGAGTCATTGACACAACGGGGACTTCCGAGCTGCCCGTGCGTGCGAAGCAGTGTGGTCAAATGGCCGTTTATTTTCTTTTCATAGTTTCTCATTCGAATGTATGATGTTTCGTCAAACGTGGCCTTCGTGACACCCATCTTCTCGTATCCATCCATGTGTCACTGATCAACAAGGTTGTTCTTTGCGCCGCTCTCGCCCTACATGCACATGGCCTGGTGTTCATACCACCAAACCTATGTATGAACGACGAAGTGATGCACTTGAGCATGCTATTGCTCAACAATCTCATATGCTGAGAAATGGAAGCCAACAGAACTTGGAAGCGAGACCAGTGTTCACTACTCATGTAGGATCAGTAAATCTGTTGTTGGACTCTTCACATTTCCAAGTATTGACGAGCTCTCATGTTGCTCTCGCAGCCTCGCCCCATCGGCATATAGAAGTTGAATAATGCCATGTCCGTGAATCTGAACTTGAATCTTATCCCCGTTTCCGGCGCGGGGAGCATGGATGACGCGCCTCGTGTTGCGTTACTGCGATCCGCTGTACCATGGCATGGCAACTCCGGCTCAGATTTCCCAGGAAAGGGGGCCAGCTTGTGAATTCCTCGACAACATAAGTACCTAGCCGTTTTAGGTCCACAGCATTCCTCAGTGTTCAAGACTTGTGTCACCATCGTGGATGTAACCAGACAGCGTGTGTGCCTCGTTCAAAAGGCGTCTGTACTACCTGCCAGAGGTAGCTTTCCATGATTCTCATGTGAGCCGGTGGTCGTTCCCGGTGATAGCAGACCATGACCCTATATGGAAAATGCCACATGCATGCTTTAAAATGCTGTGCGTCGCCGAGTGCCAAGTTCCAAAGTCGGGACGGGGCCACGGTTGTCGGCCACGCAAGCCCGAACTTGCTTGCGTTTCCCTAATTGTAACCATTCGGCTCTAATTGGGAACACGATCTGCAAGCAGCGTATTGCCGATGCCAAAACACTTATTCGGAGGACGAGTTCCATGAACTGGAGCATCGTCAAGTAGATGATCGACTGTTGCTTTGTTCAGTAGGCCATGCCCACGTCACTGTATCCATGAGCCTCGACGTCGCAAAGTTCGACTGTTTGTCACCATATCATGTGGCATCCCAGAATCGTATTTTAGCGCGTGCTTTTCCGCAGCTCTCAACACGGATTGTAACTCGGAGAAACGACAAAGAAAAGTGAAGGGGGCTTCCGAAAATAGCCTGATCCTATCTCCATGATGCAGGGTTCCGATCAGTAAATAGAAAGGGCTGGACGTGATATGCAAACCACAACCAGTAACCCGCCTCAAGTTATATCGACTTCTCCCATCCATTCAGCTACACGGTTTCTCGATCCGCAAACCTCAACATCAATGGACTAACCATGATGTTGTTTGATAGTCGGAAATGCGCACTATACCTGGCGATTGTCACAAGCATTAGTTATGCCACCACCCAAACCGAACCTGTTCCAGTTGTCGGGATGACGACGGGGATAGATCAGGTCACAGGAGAGTGGCCTGTACGGATTAATATCAACACCATGGAGAAGAAAGGGGGGCCAATGTGGTATAGGATCCCTCTGCAACTGTCCATATACTTGCCAGGAACTCACATTGCCTAGGGACTTGTTCATCCGTGCCCTGGATGCATTACATAGCAAGCCAGAAGACGACGAGCGGTCTCATTTTGCAATAGCAGGTGAGGTCACATGCTTGGAATGACCACTCTTGAGTATGGGCACTCACACTCTCAGGGATACATGGCATGCCCTATATCCCCTATAATGGAGTTGGTCCTGTTCCTGGAGTCCCACCTGAATCCGCGTGGGGAGGATACTGTCCGCACCAGGTAAGTCTCTGATTCTTTTCATTGCCGATCAATGCTGAAGTAAACACGGTATAGTCGCCCCAGCTGATTCCGTGGCATCGTGTATATCTTGCCTTGTACGAGGTATGAAAGAGTCAGAACTTTCTAGATAGGGCGCCACTGACTTAGTAATAAGCAAGTACTTGGAGCCGAAGTTCAACGCCTAGCTCTGGAATATACTCGAGACGATGCATCTTTGTATCTGGAGGCATCAGAAAAGTTCCGTCTTCCGTATTGGGACTGGGCAGTTGATCCTATTCTTCCGCCATGCACCACGCAGGAAAGCATCATAGTGAATGGCCCAAACGGCAAGTTGGATCTCCGGAACCCCTTATACAACTACCACTGGCAGACATACCCGTTGAACGAGACTCAGTTCCCGGGGCAAGAAGATATTCCACCTGCGACGACGCGGGATGGCAAGAACGGCTTTGATCCCGATGTAGTGAATGCCAACTTGCGCAATGCCACGGATATGATTAAGGATTCGGTTGTGAGTACTGAGAAGAAATCAGAAGACAGCCGGGATACTGGCTGACAAGACAAGTACCGAACCTTTTCCTCCGCAACAACGTATGACGAGATGGCATCAATGGCAGGGTCTGGGTCCAGCTTCGAATCGCCACATAATACGATCCACAATTCCGTGGGCGGTACATTTTCGAGGTTGGATTTTACCGCCTTCGACTCTTTATTGTATGTTTTCAAAAAAGTGTCCGCATTGTCGTCTGGTTCAAGGCTCAGACTAATGGGCGAGCAGTATGCTTCACCACTGCAACCTCGATAGGTTAGCTGCGATATGGTCATTCACTCACAGTAATGATTCGATAGAGCACCAGTCTTTTGTCAGCCAGGGAATGTACTCGACCGCGGAAGGCGAAGTGATAACTGCTGACAGTCCGTTAAAACCCTTTTTTCAGGTATGTGAGCACATGCGACAGCGTCACAGGGTTCTTCCTTGTCGTCGCCTCATCAATGACCAAGAGGAAATTATTAACTTGGCAATCGAACGAAGGGCGACGGGAAAACATTCCATACAGGCAGGACAGCGGCAACAACGGAAGCGTTTGGTTATACATATCCAGACATATTAGGCCTGGGTCAAGGTCGAAAGGAGACAACAATCGCCCAGATTAACAATATTTATGGTGGCATAGCGGCTTCTTCCATGTCCAAACGCGGCTGGTTCATCAGTGTTCAGGTGGACCGAGCAGATCTTCCCCTGCCCTGCAGTATCGAAGTGTACTTGGACGACGACATTGCCGGCCGAACGGTGTTCCTTAGCATGCCGGCAACGGGCCAGGCTTACGACGAATTGCCGCTTACCAGGGTGACCAAGCGTCTTGGTATCAATGGCAGCGATGAAGTTTCCATTGAAAGCAGAATTGCGAGGGACCTAGTTGTCAGGGTGACCAAGGTACGTGAACATGCCAACCTCTGATCTGCCAATTGGGGGGAATACCGCCCATCAAAGTGACAAGTTGCACGCACGGGGCAAGAAGACTTCATTCAACCACTCACAAGACGCTAATAATATCTCGTCTGAGCACCAGGGCGATGGCACCACGCTTGATCCGAGGGGCATTCCGAGCTTGACAATGAAAGTGATGGGCGAGGATATCACATTGCCAAGCAGCGACGGCGAACTTCCCTTGTACAGCAACAGGACAACATTAAAAACGATCCTTGGAGCCTCACATGATGCCGGACTGCAGACTCTTTCAGTTACAGTTAGTGGTCGTAGGTGAATGGCGAGATCTGCATCGAGATATCAACTCGTACGTGTTCCGTAGGAGCTGTGCGCATTTGATGGAACGACAAATGAGAGCTGGAAGTTCGAGCAGCGGGAGAGAACAAGATGACTGGCTGGTGGATGCCTACGTTTGATTACATAATGAATCTAGCCACTCAGGGTGCTCGGCGATGCTGGTCTAGACCAAGTTGGGTGTCTGCTTGTGAATGCGACTAGTTCGTATCCGGGTTAGCTCCAGATAGCGAGCCAAATGGATGCGAAGCCTGAAGTCGACCGGCACCGGTTTTTGTTCCGTATTAGGTATCCCACATCTCATCTCTAATCCGTATGGCATTGAAATTACGGAAACCGGGAGCAGAGAGATATTTACGTGATTCGTACCAAGTCTTGTGCCTCGTTCTACGTACGAAGGTACGGATTATTCATGGGTTACGGCTGAGAATTCCGTATTTCGTATCTCAACCCCTCTCAACAACACACGTGAGCCCGTGAGCCAGCTTCAATGTCAGCACATATCATCTAGGATGGCGAAGCACGCGGTGTTCGCAATTTCCCCCCTATTGTGCCTGATGTCTTTCCATCACGAAGTTTCATATCAGTTAGCTTTCACATATTGCCACCTTTGCCCTCTGGCGGGCATTTCATGTTGAGAGAGTTGTGCTGTTATTAGACAGCCTGAGACTCGAGCCTCGATTTTCACATGGAACAGCGGAAGCTTCTTCATGTTTTTGTTTACATCCATTGATAACTTCTTGATATCTACCATACCTGTCAATGTAGATATGCTACTTCGTTAACCAGGAAAAGTTATCCGTCTTGCCGTTGCTGTTACTAGACAGACAACCTGAAGACAACGCCTTCTTGATTCGAACAGAAGACGGCACAGCGGCATGCGAAGTCGACAACCACTTGAGCTCAACCCAGTGATATCAAGTGTTGACGAACACAGCTTCCTCATCATACCTATCATCTGGCACTAGGCGCCCAATGCAATCGACAACCTTCACGAAAGACCGATAACCGGCTCGTTGCTACGCCTACAGCACTTCGCATCTAGCTTGCGTCCAGTCCGACCGTGTCAGGGCCTAGCTGGTCTTGGATATTGTTTGCCTTACGAGTAAAATGTGCCTCGAGCTCTATCAACGATGGTATTCCTGCTCATGCTGGGGTTTCCTCGGCCCTCAGACCTGCCCCGAGCTCTTTAAGACATGCCTGGGCCCCCGAGGTGAGGTAGACAAGAAAGTCATTCAGTGGAACGAAGGCATGTGCAGCGAATGCTGGGACAGGTGTCTCATAGAGATACGTGAGATGGCCGAGGCCGAAGCGAAAGAAGCTAAGTCGTCGAGTGTGCATAAGCCTTCTCACAAGCGACGTCGCATGGCTTGAGATAAGTCAGGAGTTGTACGGAAGTTCAAAGGTGTTCAAACTAGAGTTTGCTCATACGTTGATGGTCCCGGATAGGTTCCAGGATAGGCGCTCAGGATGTGCAAGGCGGCGTTCTGATGTTCTCCGTTATCGCCTAACCAGCGTGAGAGATTGGAGAACCGGATATCCCAACACTTAGCTAGTCTCAACACCCACCAACTTCACCATGGGTAGTTCAATCCCATTACGCTTTTACATCAGTTGTTGTATGCTTAGTTCTGAGTAGCCGCATAGGCAAAGTGTTCGTAGTGAACTTCGTGGCTGGTCGACTTCTCGGTTTTACAATACTTGGCTCGCTAAAGCGTGTCACCCCTTTTTACAAGTTGCTCGCTTCAGCAAGTTTTCGTATCGATAGTCGGTTTCTTAGATTAGTAGATTCTTGAAGTAATCTTCCACAATGGCCGATCTAGACGATGATGCCCAAAATCACTTCGGCTTGATGTCGAGCAAAGGCCGCGTCCTGGTAATATCGAAACTTGTGCTATTTTATCAGCTGTTGGCGACATTTTCGTGCTCCAAAATGCCTCTCGTTTGCGATACCAGAAATAACTTCATTGACATTCATCTGTCGACATGAGAGTTCCTGTCGTACATTGACTATCAAGTATATCATTGCACGTATCTGGAAAAGCAGGTCAGCATTTTGAGTGACTTCACGAGATATTGGGACATGCTGGCAGTCCCGGAAAACAATAGATGTTTAGGATACTTCAAAAGATCACCAGCACTCACAAGTCTGCGGGTCTCACAAGCACAATGTCTACAAAAACAGGTCGGCGACTTGCGTCTGAATCTGCCTCTAGCGAACTCACAAGGAGAAAGACAGGTTAGGTAGCACCTAACAAACAAGGGAGTGAGGTTCCTTCCGCAGGGCGCATTCTGCCTCACCTTCCTCACGAAGGATTCGTCCCTTCCTTCACCCAATTCTCGATTCTTATCCCGACGTGACGCACACAACTAAGCAGGTACAGAAGTTGCGAATACCGTGGAGGAAGTCAAAATAGATGAGTCAGTATTCGAGGGAAGCCATCCCGTAGGTACGAGGTAGCTTCGACCCGCTAGCAAGACGGATCCTACCAAGGACCTACTACAAAAACTAGATCTTCCACTCCTCGAGGAAAGAAAGAACCAGATATCAATGATATTGAGTTCCATTCTCATACAACACGAAAAGCATATTTGGTGGCACCTTATGCTCCGGTGAGTCGCGACCTCGCAGCTGCCTTCCCAATTCCGGAACACTTCTCCTGGCACGGAGCTGTTACATTTGGGTGGCACCATAGCACTCCTTGAAGAGCAGACTGATAAGTTCTATCTTAGACCCCTTATGAACTTTCGAGGAAATCCATGTGACAACGAAGCTGTAATAAACTTAGCATACCGACGATAAAACTCCGAGGAGATGGGCGTCCATCCACCTATGATGTCTGAGAGACAGCATGACTACGATCACTACCTATTTTCGTGAGAACCTAATTATCTACTCTGGTCGACGGCATCATCCATGGAAGTACGAATCATATGGAAAAAATGCCATGATCATGACCCTCGCCGCTTGGGTCCATGTCCAAAATTGTTGTAATGTCGGTTCACGGAGTCCGAGAACGAGTTCCATGATCCATCAATGAGCGATGCGGGCTTCTTGAGATATCTTATCCAACACTCCTTCGAGCGCTCAGCTGTTTTTTGCCCCTGAATCCCGCTTATAGCCAAGAGTACCATCCATCCGAAAAAAAAACGTGACTCTTTAGTCACCCATAAGAAGTCGTCACCCGAGACGGAATGGTCTTCTATATAAGACTTGCCGTCATATTAGAAGCGCATGGATTACAGCATTCACTCTCATTATCTACAACTGACAGTTTGAGGTCGTACTTGGCTATTGACACCTAAGCTTGTGAGCTCTGGCATGAAATGCCCTACACCACACTACACATACACTTAGAGAAGTGAAACGACTCTTTGCGCATATTGTCTATTCGACTGAACGAATGGCCCGGACGCCGGATATCTGAAATTGCCGAGCAAAAGTACAAGAGCTTACGAGATTGAAAGGGTTCAGGTCCAAGGATGATGAGAGACGAATCGGGGATGAGAGCTCATCACCTCCTTTCGACTCGTGCTACTTTTCCATCCTCATTATTTGCAACATTCAAACCCGCTTTCAGCATCACTCTAGAAATCTCATCTGACCAGAAACATCAGATACAACCCTTTTCTTTTTGGATGGCTTGAAGGCGTAATAGTGAGAGTTTGCGAGCCACTAAACCCAAGATGTCTTGACTTCCTCGCAGAGCAGCCAACACCGGAGCCGATAGAAACAGGCATGAAAGCCACTACAACCTTCCGCTTTGCTCATTCGCCCAGATGTCAGACTTCGCCACCGTCGCAGGCTTCGATCATAAAGCAGCACATAAGATGATGAATCCCAACATCTCTCCCATAATCACGCTATCGTTGAACGGAGATATGGAGAGCGAACTCCAAGAACTATGCCGGAGATGAAGCCAATTATGAAGTCCGATGAAGTCATCTCAAACCTCATCGCTGGGCATCATCGAGGTGTGACAGAAGGACCTGTGATCTCTGGCAGGGGTGAAGAACGTATGAATAGTGAGAATCGAGAAAAATATCCGAGACATTGGTTTTCTCGCCATCTCATTGCACAATCAACATTAACCCCCCTAGTACGAGCTGAGAGGCTGGAGGCTCTCGTGGGAAGGTACGTATGCATCCCAAGAATAGTATACCGCCGTGCCTTTGCGTCATGGTCCCAAGGTATGCGTCACAGATTGATGTAAGGGCAATGCATCAGGTCGGTCTATTTTCTCACGAGGTGGATTCGATATGGCAGATATGACGATGGTCATCTTGCCACCACATATCGCAGAGCTCCAGGACCCAAGCGCATGGGACGGGGGTGTGTAGTTCTTAAAGGATGAGCATGCACATGTGTTGTCGGTATGTATGTGAGGAATGACGCTGCAGTGGTATTGCGTCTCCATGCACAATTACGTTGAAGGTAGTGGTTACGAGGTAATGATTCCGTATGTGTCCGTGAAGTGACTCCGGTGTGATGTTGCCGGCGAATGCTAAGGCGTAAAGCATTACAGGGCGTTACTGACTGAGCTGTTACCGTATGCGACAGTTCTGACAGTAAAGAATACGAATCAAGGACAGAAAGAAATAAAACAATAAAATAAGTAAATAAATCACCATGGCAGTGTTGACTCAGTTTACTTTACAAAGTACATCATGTGTTAATCAATTAATTGCATCTGTCGTGTGTTTTTCGCTTGCGCACCGCGTACATGAAGTGTGCCTCCTGGTGCAGCACCGACAGCAGCAGTAGGTAGCAACACACCACCACCACCCACCCATCACCATCACCATCACCACCATTGTGCCGGTACATGCGCTGCTATCAAGTAACCTTAGATATCGATCGACCTACACTACCTACCAACACCACAGCTAACCACCGGCCCTGCGTTCCTGCTCTTCTGGTTGAGATCTCAATGGGCTGATGAGACGCATACGAGTTGGAATAATCTTGTTTCTCAGGCTATTTGACAACATTCTTGACCGAGTCAGCCTACCGGTCAACTCCAATGCTCGACATTATTTCCCGTGTTTTTTTTCGGCGTTAGCTAGGGATGTATTGAGGTGTTGCCGGTCACTGTTTGTGTATATTAAAGACTTGACTTACATATATGAAGTGCGACAACAAACTGGAAGATGGGTTATACAGCGTTTGTGGCCGTCGGTCGGGACTCTTCAGTGCATATCCAGCTACCACTCTCTTTATTCCGTTTATTTATTTATTTTTAATTTATTCTATCACGACATCCATTGTAATATCTTTGTAATCGGGATACTCTCTCTACACCATCCCTGCGCCGTGATACAGGTGTGCATACCTAGGTCGCAACGATGTGTCTGTCGATACCCTCCTTCACTGCTAAACACGACCTAAACTTGTACCTACGCCAACTGGCTGGAACCCCCCAGGCACACGATGCCAACCTGTGTCAGAAGAGGTCAATCCTACCCCGGTTTCAACCTCCGGCCAGCTTCATGCCAGGTCTCGGACGTCAGTTCTATCGCGACTTTGGGCCTAAATTACTACATATGGTGCGCGCGGCTATATTAGTCCGGGCGTCCTACGGAGCAGCGACCGTCCATCGAAGGAGCAACGTGATTCACATGAACACCCAACGGTCCATTGACAGGACAGCCCCAGGTTTTAGGAGAGCCCACGGGTTTACCCGTGGAGAGCTGCCAACTCATCAAGTCGACGTTCGAGTTCGTCACATGTCTCGTAACAGCAGGGCAACCTATCTCTCTTGGGTTAATTATGCACGAACGAGGGCGGAAGGATGACCGTCAGTCAGGTAAAAGCAATAAAAAATGGAAATAAATAGAAAATGTACCTACATGCGGAATACATAAACGTACCTACATACACACACCTACATACATACATAGATCTCCTCTCTTGCTCTACCTGCCTCTCCACCTACCGCCTGCGCACCCCATTTCAGGCAGGTAGGTAGGTTGTCACGTCTCCTCGCGAGAGGGGGAGTGGATTCCCGAGATTATTCGCTCGCTCTGGCTTGATCGAATCTGCTTCTCACCGCCCTGCAAGCAGGCTCACGGTCATGGTCATCTGCCTGTTAAACGCTGAGTTGGCACGCCCTCCCTCTATCAGCTGTCTCCAACGAGAAAAATCCCGACGAGGCGCAAAGCAGGACCAAGCGTGCGGTGAAACTGCAACAATAAAAAACACTAGAATACGTACTCCGTAGATGGAAGAAAATATAAATAATAGAAAATAGAAAATAAATAAAAGACGAAAATATTTTAAAGACTTATCGAGACCGAAAATAAGGCATTAAGGATAGAAGAATAGTAACTATTACGTCGATTATAACAAAATAATACCGACTTCCAAAGTATGAAGTCATCGCTCTCCAGCACCTCCATACCCATCAATTCGATGCGTATACCTAAACACCCCTCATGACCCCTTTACGAAGTACAGTTTCCAGACAATTCATCGAGGCCATATAACAACCTTGAAAGCACATAGATACATCAACGAGGCATGAACTTGCGTACCGGAAGTCTGCATTGTAAACTGAACAGAGATCGTGCTCAAGCATTTCAGGGAGAAAGGGGTCTAGATAGTTCTCTTCCAGGACGATAGACCTCCCTCTCCTTCGTCCAGAGGGTATCGCTAACCATGAACCGAACCCCCTCAAAAGTAGAGAAGAGGCTGAAACAGCACCATCGTGGGGTGTATCCTGCATGATCCGGGGCCACCGTACCAAGGTACAGATCTGAAAGACGCAATGCATTCGTTGCATCTGCCCTCCCCTCCGGACCCAAAGACATTCCGTTCGTGTGATTGGAATGGAAGCCCCAATTTGGGGCTTCCTATTCGATGTATCACCCATCCTTGACGCAGAGACCCGACAAGAGAAGAATACTTGTATAAGAAGACACTCTGGAAGCCAAGAGAGGAATTGTTTGACCCGAACTATGACGGAGTATGGAAATCGTCGGGATTCATTCCGTACTTACAGGGTCATCTTCATCCCATCTTCATATAAACCAGTCGTCTGGGCTTGACCCGACGACCACTCCATGCGCCTAGACGCCCAGGTTAGACAACCGCTTGTGTTCCAGATGAAAGAAGAGGAGACGGGACGAGAGCGGTGATCGCCTGGTGTGTCGGATGCGAACTAGGTACGGTAGCCAAAGCCTCTGCGTATTTGAAATGTTTGTCCGACCTCGATCCCGGTCAGGAAGAGAGTGTTCGCAGCGGTTGGCGCATATTGAGGCTTGCGGGTTGATCACGGGTAAGGGCCCGTCGGGAGCAGGATGTTTATATATAGAGGGCGAACGCCTCTTTACATGATATCTATGTAGGACTTTCGCGACATCTAGAAGCCATGAGAGATATTAATGAATTATAGTCGGCGTGTCCCATGTGCGCCAAGTAGACACGAGGAGACTGATATAAGATGATTCAGGCGCGAGACTGATTTTCTCAAGTATGGACATGCTAGCAGTTAGGTGTGCTCACAACGCGATGACTGCGAATTCAATGAAAACTCATCGTTTTCATCCGGGAAAGTCACATCCACATCATTACCGAGTACATGGTGCACCGTGCTCATTTCTGACGAAGCGCCTGGTATTCCGTACACAGAAAACGGAATTGTAAGCGATATTCAGGAAATCATGAGTCGCTCAGGATATGCTTGGACTCCTGCTTCAACCTGAGATTATAGACCAGTAGCATCGACCGGTTATGTGACTGTGCGCAATCTGGCGAGTATTATATATAATCCGTTAGGGATCAAGATGCAGATATGTGTTCCGTTTATCGTGTTGATTCCATCCATAGATGTATTGGCGACACCTACAAGTACGATAGGGCATCAGTAGGGATCTTCCAGCGGGCTGTTATTCCGTGACTGCCCTAAGTACGAACACTGTATTTTGCAGCCCGTAGCTTCCTTCAATGGAGTTATGAGTCACCTGGAACAGCCTCGCTTCAGAGCGCTGACAAAAAAGTTTGTGTAGAAGATGTACCGTGTTGGGTCTCCATGCATACTGTAATTGTGGTGCGGATTGCGTTACGGCACCTGGGGGTTATTCGGTGTTACGTGGTCACGCGCCAATCGCTATTATCCCGTTACTGCCGTACGGACCACTGTTACGGATTACTGCCGCACAGATTACCTAGCGAATGGGCGCGCGATGAACCAACCCCCTGCGAGTCGCGACTTCTTTCACTGAGATTCTGGTGCCTCAATGAATCATACTGATCCATAATTTTATTCCCCTTCGAGTGAAGGTTACCTAAGCACTTCTTTACCTACCACGACATGCGTATCAGTCCAGAGAGAGGTAGCCCTTCGATTCTCAATACCTCATAAGGAAGCCCAGTTGTGGTTTCTCGATACTTCTGGAAACATCCATCAGCAACTGCGTATCCTCATCTACCTGAACTCCGTCCCTACTCTGCATCTGGTGAGTTTCCTTCACCCATCCTAGCGCCGTACCGAGTTCTGTTCTCACGCAATTCAGAGGCCCCAACAAGAATGGACTCGCAGTATTTGCGAACTGCCCCAGCCGGGGACGGTGGTGGCCAGACGACCAGACCTGAACCATCGGGTGGTAGTGGCCACCAGAATGTCCAGCTATCAAGGTCCGAGCGGCGGCGAGTTCAACTGAATGAGCTGACAAATCGGGTTCGGGGAGCAAAAACTAGCAGTCACTTGAACGGCTCGACGACCGCCTGGTTTCAACTCAAGCCATCCGATCCTGACTTTCCGTACGAGCTAGAGTTCTTGGACTGTGAACTTCGTGTGCCTGCCAACTATCCCGATGAGGCTCCCACCCTCATGGTGAAGAACAGAGACATCCCTCGGGAGTTTTGCCTCAATATTGAGCGAGGGTTCCAGGAACTGACAGCAGCCAACAAAGATTCAACACTGTTTTCTCTTGCGAGAAAGCTCGATAAGTCCCTAGAGAAGTTTCTTTCTGAACCCAAGGCCGAAGCGGTGACAGTAATGCCGTTTAAAGACACGCGTCACCTTGAAATGCCGACAGCATCACTAGGCGAGCCATCTAAGCCCGTGGCGCCAACTAATCCACAACCATCAACACCGGCACCGGCACCGGCACCAAAGATTTATGTCCCGGAAGTGCTTTACACCAAGGAACAGATGGCGAACGCCAAAAACCGGCGCGTACGGGAGTTAGTCGCGCTCGAATCTAGATTATGCCGAGAAGCCTTTTATGAAAAGTCTGCGGATGGGATCGTTTACGGCTTGCCGTTCACGCCAAAACATCGAGACAAGTTGGCTCATGGGCTACAGTATGCTAACAACATGCAGCTGATCGTGCCGCTGCTGTATCCTCTGCAGGATCCTTGGATTCTGCTCGATGGCGTAGATGCCGCAATCGCGGAGCCGTTAGAGCAGGCTTTTGCCGCGAAGGCTCAGGACCAAAGCTGGATGCCCTTACTAACACGGATTAATTATCTTGTTGAGTACGCGCACATCATGGCACAGCCTGTTAAGCCTGTCGAGGCAGAGCAACGAAAAGAGACAGCAATGCCAACTCTTAGGGCGGGTGTTGAGAGCACAACCAGCTCAGAGAAAAAGCCATCTTATCTCAACGACATTCCCCGCCCGCCCGAATGGAACGATGCTCAGGGATCAGAAGAGCCGGATTCTTCAGACTCAGATGATGGTGATTATACTTCGGACAGCGAAGACGGAGGCGCCCTTCTCAAAGCCCGTGGATCCCATGTCGGTTCCGGAAATGGAGTTGAAAGAGGAACCGCAATTTCTTTCCCGAATATTGAACTTCATGGAGTTGCAATACTGGAAATCAACAATCTGAACATCAGTGTCAAATGCCTACGTTGTAGAACGCTGAATGATATCATAGGGCTTAAGCACGAGGTTGAGAAGTCGATCAGTTGTCGGCGATGTGGCATGGCGACCACTGCCCAGTTCCGAAAGGACTTTATCCACGAGACGTCTTCACGTGGTGGCTTTATTGATATTTCAAGCGGCACGGTCGTGGATATGCTTCCGAGCACTTTTATGCCCACTTGCGCGCGATGTTCACTTCCCGGGCAGAGTCTCGAGTCTGTTCGCGGAGAGAAGATTACCAATGTGTGCCGTGATTGCCACAGCAAATTTACTTTCTCGATGCCTCACATCAAATTCCTCACGATTACCCCGGGTAATGACACCGCTGAATCTTCAAGTGGCCCGAAGCGCATCCGCGAGAAGCTGAATTTACAGGTCGGCGAGACTCTCCCGAAGCGCGGAGCATGCCAGCATTATAATCGGTCTTACAGGTGGTTCCGATTCTCGTGTTGCAATAGAGTATATCCGTGCGACAAGTGCCATGACACAAAAGAGGATCATATCGAAGACTGGGCGAAACGAATGATCTGCGGCTGGTGCAGCCGTGAACAGCCCTATGCGGCCGACGCCTGCAAGTATTGCGGTCGGTCTGTTATCGGAAAGCGCGGCAAGGGATTCTGGGAGGGAGGCAAGGGCACTCGCGATCCCACCCGTATGAGTCGTAAAGATAAGCGGAAGTATCGTCGCGTTGGTGGCTCTGCTAAGAAGGACTAAGGAGAAATGCCCGTTCTTCAATTGCTGTGGACTACTATCGTGGGATTGATGTTGAGGTGATGAATGGCTGAGGATACCTACCCCCTATCATCAAACGGACTCCGGACCACCCAAGTCTGTTATGCACCTTTATTACCGAATCGGCAGCGGCTTGCTTGAACCAGAATCGAAAGGACCAGTTCTTTGAGGCAGACTTCGAGCTACGGTTGCCTTGCACTTGCTCTTCTATGATCAGATTGGCATTGAGCCTCTAAGAGAACTGAAGAGTGCCATTTCTTCGAGACGTAGTACGGACTACGGTAGCCTCTGCACGAATGCGTATGCCTGTTATCCTTGAATGCCTTGCCTACCAGGCCTGTCACTCCTGGACTGGCGATATATGCCAAATCCTCACCCGGATATCTTTATTGGAGCGGTTGTTTCACACAATGCTGAACAATCATGTTGACGCCGCGGCCGGCTGGCCCTGCAAGCGTCTTAAGGTTATCAAAAATCAACAACAAAAAAAGGGGGATGATCAGAACGAGCAAGAAATGG
Source organism: Xylariaceae sp. X167 (assembly GCA_028637775.1). Classification (NCBI taxonomy): domain Eukaryota; kingdom Fungi; phylum Ascomycota; class Sordariomycetes; order Xylariales; family Xylariaceae; species Xylariaceae sp. X167. The sequence continues at coordinate 122,080 of JAJFDK010000080.1, forward strand.
ATGGCCAAATTGCTGCATGTAAGGCGTCTTTAACTCGGAAAATCTGAGGAACAGCGCATGAGCGGAAAAGCATAGCTTCATTGCTGTTGGGGCATCCTTAATAGGTAGTCCTTATTCAATAAATAGCTACTATCCCCCAGGTCAGGAGGCTTGTGTTGTGCCGTCACAGTGATTCCAAACTAGACAACGTAACCGACTGGTAAGGACGGTGATATTGGTGATGCTTCGTAACCAGTGTATTGCAACACGTGAGCTCGTCTAGTTGGGGGATCACCCGAATGGTAGGACCTGAGAGGGTGGTTATCCTAATGAGGACAATGTGATGCCCGCAACACGATCTCAAAGGTAGAAGCTTTCGGATCGTCATCCGGCCTTGAAGTTCACGTATATTGACACTATGTCGCCACGACTATGTGACGAGACATTCAGCTCGAGCTGAAGTTCAATTGTCCATTTGAAGTCATTGATCTACCTCCTTTATAGGAATGATCCCCTCAGATAGCGAGTGAGTACTCAACATTGGTATCGTTACTGTCATTGACAGAAGACTATGCTGTCACTATGATGTGACGAGACGCTCAGCTTGAGCTGACTTCTCATCCTAATCGATTTGAAGTCATTGATCTGCCGACATACCATGTTGCTGAGGGTTCCCTCAAACCGATAGTGACTGCCTAAGCTACCATGTTACTGAAGTTTCTTCTGCTATGAACGGTGACGGACGTGTAAGTGATCGGTAATCTTTAAACGAATCGTACGGATTACTTCGTACATGCAGTTGAGCCTTAACCGAGCTCAACCATACCCGCTCGCCCGGGTAGGTGTCACCTCCCAGTAACCACGAGCACCTACGGATTACCTATCATCAAGGCCTACTCAATCCTTCCAGCACACAAACAGCCCCGTAAGGTGCACGTTACATAGCACATCCGGTTCTCCCTCTGCAGTCTGACAGTGTCCCTCCACTGTACGAGACGGGGATAGGGTGGAAGGATTCCAGCGGGCGGTCCTATTCCGTTTCGCCCATGACCGAAAGTCCCGGGGCGCAACGAAAAAAAAAGGGCGCGGCGCCTTTGTGTTAGGTATCCCGCCGAAATAGAACCGACCTGACGTGCAATTGTTTACCGTCACGGGGTTGACTTAATTTTTGAAGGGGGCAAAGGCGCTAGTAGGCTCCAGGGCTAGGGGGGCGACATCCCGGTTCACGATGATGTAAACTTTCCTTGGGATTTTAATGAAGCCGTTTTTTATGAAAATATGTAAATAGTAGCAGTGTTGTGCTTCTTTTTTGGTATAAATTACCGGTCTTAAGGGCAAACACCGATGGTAGCGCTGGCATAGGCAGAATGAATGGTCAGCTGCGCCTTCGTTGCCGAGTTGGGTTATTCTGAGCGGTCACTGTTGGTGAAGACCACGAAATTCAGGCTTCAAATTGGCGGCGATAAAATAGAAAAAAGCTCTCAAAGATATATTTGGATTTTATAACGGTCACGATTCAAGCTGAAAAAAAAAACCCGTCATGCATAACAGGAATCTTTTTTCTTCCTTCTCTTCTTTTCCATCGGCGTTCCCGAAGAGACTAGCTATCTGATAGTAAAAGACATGCAGGTTATCAATCAAACCACACAACACTCACACACACACAACTTTTCTCTGACCGACAGATAAAGAAGCGAACAATGATCATCGAATTTTGCTGTCTCATTCCCTACTTGGGCAACGTGCGGTGGACTTCATGGGAAAAAGAAAGGCCACGTTTAGATAGGTACTAGGGGATCACATGGCTGGATTTGAAACGACACACTAATAGTACTCGTACGTATCTTGATACCCGTAAATAGGCACAAGACAGAAACAGAAACACGATGGGTCCCGCCTGAACCAACTCGCTTGCAGTTTAAGTCGGCACCGGGGTTCAAAACATGACGATATCTTACCCACCCGTCCTTCGAAACTGGGGCCGCTCGTCCTGATCGAGCAATGTTTGAGATGTTTGGGGAATTTTCACCGTTTCTGGTCTTTTCAGACCGTTTCTTTTCTGGGGATCTGAGTTGGGACGATTAGTACCTAGGATCGAAGATGAGATGGGATGGGATGGGATGGCCCCCGGACCCGAGGGCCCGGTAGGCGTTAGTGCCAGTTACCCACGTGCTGTGCTACCTACCACGTGGTAATAGGCAGACGGGTTGCATTGATCTTGGAAGGTGGTATCAATTCCTGGACGGGGGACTTTGCGTTGCATGAAGTTGAGATGGTCTATCTGTTGGCCTATTGTTAATAGTGCATTGTTTTGTCTTCTTCTGCCGTGTTGTATGTACGGGAGGTCGGGAAGAGGTCCGAAGACGAGGAGCTCGTGTTGGATGGCTTGTGAATGCTTGCTTCGTATGGAATCGTAGTAAGTTGGTCACTTGACAGCGGTGTTTTCTGCTGTTCTGGGAAGAGGTTACAACAGCAGTGTCTGCGTAGTAAGACGAAACCAGGAACCGTCCATTCGGGGAAGGAGGCCGGAGGACTAGGTAGAGTCTCCATGTCGCAATACCTATCTTCCAGACGATGCTAGCGACCTACCTGTTTGGGACAGACGGCGGCAGTTAGGTCCGTGGCTCCAGCCAGGATATGGGCGCCGTCGAGATAACGATGAGGCTGGTCATCCGGCCAGTTGGTAACAGTATCGACAATTAGCAGGCGGTTTAGTCTTGATGAAATGTCCGCAGCAATGCCGATTGAGAAGCAGATGACCATGAACTCATGATCATGAGACACAGTTCGTCCTTGTTTAGCAAACCGCGACGCCGAGCTGGTTCGAACGCGGTTGTCAGGGGCGAGTCAGTCGCGGTTCTTGGCCTTGAACTACCGGTGGGCTTAGGCGTCAGAACTTTATACTGTAGCGAACATGTGAAAGATTACCATGCTGCCGTGGTCGATTTGCCGGCAGGGCTACCGTTGATAGCGTCCGATTCAAGAAGTAGGCAGGTAATTCGTTGGTAGGTAGAACGGGTTGGGGCGTACCTGATGTAGGTATCCGTACGGCGTAGGCGTTGTTCCTGAGTTGTCGATGCTCGACATGACTTGTAAAAGCACCACGATCGTTCGACCGTGAATTACTCAGTTCGGGGCGATCGGATGTGTCCGGATGTTTGTAATAACACTGTGATTCGTCTCGACATGTTCGAAGCTTTCCGCAGTTGATCACGAGTGAGAGTCTCAACAACATGCTGCGTATCATCACCATCCTGTCCGTATCTACCTGCAGAGAAAATCAAGATAAATTCGATAAAATAAGTAAACAATTCAGATTCGACCCTAGCTCTTCTCATCACACACTTACACATTTAGCAGACAGATTCGAAACAAGCTACGAAGCATAGGGACGACGACACCCTGGCATAGTGTCGACGATCGGGCTACTAATGATTCAGGGGACCACAGTACAGGAACACAATGGGGCTTCACAATGGCTGTACCTACCTATACGAAGTACAGGTACCTACATACGTACATTTTTAGAGCACAGTTTATATCACAGACGCCATGGACTGGAGCTGGAGAGCAGCTAGTCAGTTCGAATACCTACCTACTACTCGTAAACCTACCCGAACCCAAGCGGCCGGCCGAACTCCACCACGAACTTGGCATTTCGTGACCCCGTCGTGGGGTAGTGGCTCTCGGTAACGGAATGTTGGTTTCACGAAGCTGTGGTGGTGTGCACTACCTCTGAAACTTCAGTTGATAGGGGTGGTGAGGGCTTTATGAAACGTGTTGGTCGTGGATGATAGAGACGTGGACGTGGATGTGTAAGTGCGTGCAGACATCCATGCAGAACGCGAGGACTTCAACACGGGAAATCCACCATTATGCAATCGGGTTACTCTTGCGAGTACCTACATAGCCGAGATACTAGCACCGAGTAAGTCTAGCGTTGCTTTGCAGAGGATCTGGGTGAACCGTGACCGGCGCGACGGTCGCGAATCTGGTTCCGCTGTGATTTCGTCGAGACCGCGCTCCGTGCTAAGTGATTCCGTAATATACGGAACCACTTCCGTTAGGCTACATCATCGGGCATGCCTCTGACCTCACTGTCGAAATCACGTCAATGCGCAGTTGATGAGCAGAATCAAGCAGTTCATACCTATCTTTTTTCTGGGCCGTTGTTGGTATGCAGTTGGCAAGTTTACACGTTTCCTAACGGAAGCCCGCATATGGCGGGGAGGAGAAAAGATAGGTAGAGAGGGGAGAGAGGGGTCTGGCCGTGACGTCATGGCCGTTGATTCTCGGGCCAGAAGCGCATCTTTGCTTCTCTCGAACCCAAAAGGGAACACGCAATCTTAGCCTCATCAACATCATTTTTGTGAGGACCTATTCATGACGATCATCCCCGGCAAGGAGCCTACGTCAGTGGGATCGCTCTGGATCAAGCCCCGAATAACTTGAAGCGAACGACATCATCGTCAAGAATAGCAACAGCAGTGTACGGAATAGATAGCTTGGACTGAATACGTCACTGTTGGATCTACACTCGGATTCTAGAGACGGCATCTAGGTAGTAACAGCAGCAGCAGCAGCAGCAGCAGCAATGGCCGGAATACCAGGCATGTCGCCTCCGGAAGAGGAGCTAGCCGACACTATGAACATGAGAAAAGAAATGATCCTCCGCGAAATCAAGGCGAAGATCGAGGAGTCCAAAAACCTACAGGAGGAATCTATCAAGCTGCACGAACACGCCGACGAGATTAAAGAGACAAACCCAGAACTTGCAGAGGAACTTACAGCGCAGGCCCGCGAGATGGATAAGCAGGCGACGCGCTTGCTTAAGACGACACGCCGTCTCGAGACGGGATGGCTGCAAGGCGGCGCAGCGGGCGCAGGCATCGGCGCGGGAATTGCCACCGGTCTCGGCATAGCGGTGGGTTCGCTCGTCGGCGGCATCGTGGCGCTTCCGACCACGGGACTCGGCATTCTCATCGGGGCCGGGACGGGGCTGGTCCACGGGCCCTGGGTTAGGTTCACTGAGGCGTTTACGAGGGACGAGGTTTCGGAGATTGATAAGGAGGCAGAGGCGGAGGCCAGACGGGTCGAGGAAAGCTAAACACTCTTCCATGAATCTCAGACTCTCCACTTTGCCTAGTGTGTTGTTTACTTGGAGTTGTTCTCCAGTCAATCATGAATTCCCCAGTTAATTTTGAGGGGGAGATCAATCCAGATTCCCCTGATAAGATATGATATGACCAGCGCATTGCGTATTTCTCGCTGCATTTTCTATATATAGGAGAGACTACGATCTCTAAACACCTCGTGTTGAGCCGTCCAGGAGGGTCGGAAAAAATTCTAAAAGAGAAAAATCTAGAAGTTGCGCGTTCTTTTTGGATTTGTTGCGCCCAGTGTAAAATTAACAGTAGGGCGTGTAAGTAAACAGGAATGGAGATGGAGATAGATTCGTGCGCTCGCCTTTCGCGAATTCACGGAATCTTAAACCGGCCCCCTTTTTTCGATAGTATGGACACCCGTTTGAACACTTCACTTGAAATAAAAACATTAATCGTGTAGGAGATAGGAGATATCAGAATCTCAGAGGTCACGACTCCCGTTCACGCATGCATGCATGATTTTCACTTCTTTTTAGGCATCTTCCGTTCCCGCCAAGCCGCAAAACCCAAGCTTCTCCCCCGCTCGCCGTTTTGCTGCAACGCGCAACGCACCGCAACGCAACGCAACTGCACTTGTCAAGCGGGTCCTGGAGGCCTAGAATTTCTGCCTGCGCGGGATGCGAGCGGGAAGGTTGTTTGGGCTCCGATGGGAATTTCCCCAGTTTTTAGGTACCTTAGGTACCTACCTACCGTTTCCGGACGGCAGGGACGCCCACTTTCGCGGGGTTTTTTGTTTTTGTTTTGGGCTGTCTTTTGTTTTGGTGTTGAGGCGGGCTTACGTGTCAACCTGCCAACAAATAACCTTACCTGATGGAAACGTCCGGGCTAGATGATGCGATGTACACTGTATCGCGAATTAACAGGTTCATACGGTCTAGATACTTGTCTGGAGTAGTGAGGAACTTGTTGTTTTTATCTTGGGGTTTTGTTGTTGTTGTTGTTGTTGTTGTCGTTCTAAGCGCTTATGGTAACCCGAGATCTTCGTTTTTCCTAACCGGAATGCTAGCGGAGGGGAGAAGAGAAGAGGGGCCGCCGTTGAATTCTTCGGATCGGATATAGATTCCCGCGCTCCTTGATTTGTTCCGTTAAGTGCCGCCACAAAGCGCTCGTCGTCGATCATCCGAACGACTCCCGGGAATTCGGGACGACAATGGTCTTTTTTGCTCAGCCTCATTTTTTTTGATAGTATAGTACCTAATCGAGGACTCATCCATGGTTCAATCTCCGACTGGTGTTCGTCCCTTGCAGCGATGCAGCCACATTGCCACAGATCTATTACTCCGGACATCCTTAATACATGAACAGAAATAACATATTATTATTGGTATGTCTCGATTCGTATCAAGACATGCTGTTGGAAGATCTCCTCGACGTTCCGGCCGGCTCCCTACCTAACTAGCCGGCAGGCTATCGCGTAAAGAAGCCATATCCAGTAACTTCAGCTGGCGTGATTCCGTAGAGAATTTCCCCTCCACACATCCCGCCGCACCACCACCACCCCCCACCCCTCTCCCTCGCATACGGGTGTAACGAGCGGTTCGCCGGAATCCTCGAGCCTGAACCACTACTCATCAATAGCGGCAGGCCAGATCGTCCAATCAGTCCACCGTAATCCACAAATGCACGAAGGAGGCTCACGGTAAAAGGTCGATCACTTCGGCCATGCAAGGGAATGATCTGCGTCAGTTTGCGGGTGTTCTGGAAATCTAGAACCGACTGATCCCAAATATATCTGCGCCCTATAGGATTCCCGTGTTTTGTGTAGGTATCGTATGTACGAACGGTAGTAAGAAACGGATCTGGGTTACCGTACTAGGGAATACCTAACTCATCTCTAGATTCATGTCGGTGGTTCGTCCTGTCAGACCAGTAACATGCCTACATATTATGGAACGAGGAGGCAAAAACATCTCGTATAACACAATCCGTACGGTGTAAGATTTTAATCTGACATCTTACCTGTCAACTTATATGGTCTTTTGCTTTCCTGGTTCGATTTACGGATTGCGGATTACGCGTTCTGGATTTTCTGGTAAACCCGGTAGTTGTTGCCGCTTGTGGTATGTCTTGCAGACGGGCCCCGGCTGCAGCCCTGTAGGGTTCGTTCATGAACCGGGTGAATTCGATTGGTTTCGTTCAGGGGGTGGTTACCGGGTAGGTGACTGGTTGACTTACCCGGTAGACAGACACCTAGGTAGGCAACACCAGATCGAAGGACTTCGATTTGAAGCCGTCTCAACACACGTGATGACAGGTACCTGTATAAACCGATCGATCCGTCTCCGTACATATCTGCTGCCGGCGTCGTGAGCGCAGCCGTGATACGGCACATGACACGATCGTAACCAGAGGGAAGCTAAGCCGTAAGACGGATTCCCACGCCAATCGAGCAGGTAGGTAAACCACCACCAAGCCGGCCGGGACCCCTATCCGTGGCCCAAAGGATGTCTGAGTGTGGTGTGTGTACGGATTATCGAATCCTGTGACTCGCAACTCCAAAATCCCACTTGATCGGCGGAGTGTAGTGTCGTTGTAGTATAAGGGCCGGGCGTTAGTCCAGAGGCATTGTCAGCGGACTGCAGGACCCGAAACCAGATCCAACGGGCGATCTTCGTGTCTCGACTCTTCGAGAGCCGCGTAGGCAGAAACTTCAACGTCTCGAAAACCAATCAATCGCACGATCTGAACGTTGGATGAGCATGAGTGAGCTGGCTGGCGCGTCTTTTTGTTGAAAGACGACTTGTAACCCCACATGCCATGATGCTGCAGGGATAACATTTCCAGAGTCGCTAACCACCAAACCACAAAACGAAACCTCGTCCAGGATCCAAACAGTTCGAATCACAATCCTCTCCTTAGCGTTACCTACGGGCCCTGCTTAGTGCTGTGGGCGGCCGAAGTTGCGCCATTCTCCACGTTTCCCGCTTTTTTGTCTACAAGTGGATTCCTCTCAATGGCTACAATCGGTGCACACTAGAGAGAGAGACTCCTTTTGGCAAAGTGTAGGTAGATGAGGGGGAGGAGTTTAGTGAACCTCGAAGCCCATCGTCTCAACAGGCTGAGCTCTTCGAACATCGCCACCGCCCGTCGAGTCACAGTTTGTGACCGAACTGTTTGCTGCCTACGCTACTGCTGACATCAGACATCGTTATGTTCGCCGTGGGTATTAATAGCAGGAGGCCCTGTTGCCCATTAATGTTCACGAAGTATAGGCAATCCGTAGGTCTTCGATGTCAAGGCTCACTTTCCCATCGCCAGTGGGGAGAGTCGTATTGGCAGTGCTGAGTGGGGGGCGTTTTGTCGGCGGGACTTTGGCCTAAGAGGGTAAAGATACTGTGGGTTGCCTCCCGGTTGGGTAAAGTGATGGGACGAGGCAAGGCAGGGCAGGGCAGGGGGGAGTCCGTATATTGAATCAATAAAAATTGGATAACGTTTCGCTGAACGACCAACATTTTACCAACAGGCAGTACGAGTACCTACCAGCAGTACGAGTAGGTACATATCGACACTCGATGAACGAACCGCTTTGGCCTTGACTTGACTTTAGGTAGTGTTTCCGTAATCCGTAGGAGAGCCGCAATCGCGCCGGCCTCACTCACGAACGAGCATGTGACATGGCGAGGCTTTTTTTGGTCCACGTTACCGGGTAGATGTAAAAAGAGAAAAAAACCACATGACACAAGTTTGACCAGGTGTTCATAGATGGTTTGCCAGGACCAATTCAGCCAATGTCGTTGCAGACGGTTGAATTCCTTAGCAGCAACAATGTCCGTACCTAAACCACCATTCCCACCGGGCCTACTTCGTAGTGTCGTGCACTAGAGGGGAAAACACAGTGTCTGTGTCTGTGTGTCCGTTCCCATCGAGAAAGAAAAAAAAATAAATAAAACCCACTCGGTGAGAAAGAACATCGAACGCAGAAAAATCGAACAAAACGCCCCCCCTTGTTCGTTTTGCCTCTAATTCCTCGAAATCCTAGTGCGAAAACTCCGAAAGGCCCGAATGGGGGAAAAATGGAGGACGTGCGTTTTCGCCCAATTACGGGCGTAATTCTCTGCTTCTTTCTAACGTAGGTATTCCGTAGGTACCCTAAATTCACGGAAAATTTGTTTATGGGATGATAAATCGTCAGTTCGGTCGCTAGTCGTGAGGCGAGCCTGAATATACTCGTAACCGCAGGCGTCGTCTAGTGAGGTTGCATGCCGGAGATGTCAAGATGGTCGGCGATTAGGAAACTCTCTTTGCACCCATCCATCGCCTCGTCTCGAAAATCTGATCAGTGAACAATCGACACACAGACTCGACCCATTGGGTCTGAGTTGACAGCCAGCCAGACATCAGATGAGGGGGTGTGTGTGTCTTCTTGAAGATTTGTTCACAAGACCGCGCCTGAGGCTAGTTCGTGCTTAGCCTCTGCGCCGGCGCGAGATAGACGGATCCATTGGGGAAAAGCCGTAACGTAGCATTACGGTACGGGACTAGCGCAGCCTTTAGTGGGATGTGATGGGGGTGCGCGAGTAACGGGCCGGTTTATTCCGAAATTACCGAATACATACGGAAAACCTTTACGGGCGACAGAAACGGATGGGAGACCCTCAGCCACAGCCAGTCGGCACCGCCACCCGATGGCGAATCTGGCAATTGGAGAAGCTATCTCCGGAATTACGGGACGATAGAGCAGATGGGAATCTCGGGGACAGGGAGCGGAGATCCTTCAGGGCACTTCATTTGAATTCACGAATGTTCCATACCGGTTCATCCGGTTGAAAGTACCCAAATCATCGTCGTGTTTTCAATCCGAGAATCTCAAGCAGCATGCAATCCGGAAGTGGTTTGAGGTGACTTCGTAGGGCTAAGAGCAGAGTGACCATTTTAGTGTGTATCTTTTCCCATACCACCGGGTTTATAGTGCCACACAGACTGAACCGTTACCGGCAAGCTACCTCGATGCCAAGTCTTGATACACTGGCACCGGAGGGCGACTCCCATCATCGAATTCAACTTCAAAGCAAGTTCGTTTCAAAGAAAGAACAGTCCAAATAACCGTAAAGTAGCTGCAATTGCGGCAATGTGCATGTCTGCCTGCCCGCCGGGCAACCCCGTCGCTGCCAATTCGTTGTCAGCGCTTTGTCATCGCGTCAGTGCTGATTCCGCACATCTCGCCTGCGACGTTCGGGCGTGGGTACATGATCGGTACCTGGTACCACATACAAATGTGAGTGGGCTGTGAGATCGACCTTGTGTACCTAAGTGGGCTCATTCTTTCTCGAAGCCCACTAGAACCATGTGGGCGACAGGGATCCGACGACGTGAAGCCGCCTATGAAGAGCCCAGATAATGCAGGCAGACGGGCATCCCTGCAAGCTGTCACCAAGCTAAAGCTGCTCAATCCTTGTCGCTGGGTGGGGACCCTTCAATTCGATGTTTTGAGGGGAAAACTGCTGTGCACGAACACCGACGAGAAAATTCTTTCATGATGGTTGTGAGATACGTGAACGGAGGTATGTAACATGCATGTCATTCTCCGAGTTGTCTGGCCTCCAGTTCGTGTGAAGGAGTCAGTCAGATGGTGTGTGTGCGCACCGACAATCCGCAAATCGAGCCGCTTAAGCAGAGTTCACGGGTCATCCCCCCTTCGGTAACGGGTGTCCGTACCTATCTGTGGGTCCCAAAAGTGGGTTCCAGCGCATCTTTTTCGCCACTCGACTCAAGCCACAGCACTTCTCTCTCATTCATTGCCGAAAACGCGCAGCGCCACAAACGCGGGGAAAAGGAAAACCTAACCTCCCAGCGAATAATCACGCAGGACTTTTCCCTTTTGCCTATCGAACCTACGAAACGGATGGACAAGAACCTCGCATGTGAGAGACATGATTGGCAGAAAAGTTCCCGATCCAGCTGATCACGTTCTCGTTTTATTTTTTCTTTCCGGTCTAGGTAACGTGACGGTTACCTGCCTAGAGACTTGCCTAACCGTTCCGTATCTCTGTTCCGTTGTCTCCATTGCTTGCTGTCGTCGTCTTATTTTGAAGCTCCACCTGGGCCATCTCGGCCGTATTCCCCGTCGTAGCCTTCGAAGACATGGCCTTACGGAAGCTGGAACAGTCTCTGCTTACGCTATCAGCGGCAATCTCGTGAGTCGTTGCGACTTGCCCAGATGGCAGCGGTGGGGCCGAGCTTAGCATCGTAGGCAGGCAGCTGGTGGGTGGCAAACTGTGTCCCATCGTCTCTTTGTTACCTGGACGCTACCGGCAACACTACTGTACGTGCCAGCAGGCGATGTGATTCCGTAGGACTGCTAAGACACTGCTAAAAGCGGGCTGTGACCTTAGCTATGCCGGTATCGTTGGAACCAGCTCAGACAGCGAGACGTGCCGTTACTCCATAGGGCAACAGCCGTGAAGGTCTTGCTGCGACTCGACTCAACACTTTCATTCCGCACAGCAACATGTCAATTCTCTTAACTATTGATGTTCTGAAAGAGGTTCTAGACAAGATAGGCGCCGGTATTACTTCGTACAGTGCATTAGGACTTGCATTCTGCGGACGATTTTGCACTTACGAACTGTACGAGCCGTTTAATGGGCGCTGAAAAACAGCGGCTAAGGCAGTCTAGAGTTAGTTGACTCACAGTGGATATTAACTGACTAATACGCCATGTTACCGTTGCTAGGCAGGCATCTGTCTGTCTCGTGGAGTTTGTTTCTCTTCTCGGCTGTTTAACTGGAGACTTCAGATAGAAAAAAAAAACAATTCAATTTGATTTAATTGATAGGGTAGGAAATAAACATTAGAGACAAAAAGGCGGTGAGATGTAATGGAGGGTAACCCAGAAGCCGTAACCAGAAGAAGAACAGCTGTAGGAATGCTTCGTACGCATGATGGGCTGCGTTCGGGCTGCTACCGTCTGATATATCAAGGTGAGTGGTGAGCGTGAGGAGGAGTAGGTAGGAGGAGGGGCGCTCGCGATAGGCATGTCCATGTGAGGATGACGGGCGTGTAAGTCCGTCCGTATGCGTGGTGTAGCGTGGTAGTCACTGGGTAGAGGAGGGAGGACAACTCATCATGCGTTTTTCAAGCTTTTTTCTTCGCTGGTATCATTTCTCGGATTTTTCACTCATTGCTCGTGCCCTTCTTTTCTCGTCTCGTCTCGTCTTATGCCCTTGATTCTCGCTATCTAGGACTTCTTTCCTTGCCCACTTGGCAAGAACGTCCACGAGACCAGTTTCCCGTTACATGTAGATTACCCAGTGTTACCGAGCTTGTCGTCTATCGCCTAGCCCCGTCTCGCTGATTGTTACCCAACCGAGCCAACTGACTATTACAGGCCTAGAGGCCTAGACTACCCCCTGTAAGCGATATTTTACGATTAGGTAGGTACCTGGTAGGTAGTGTGGCAGAACCGCGATAAGCCGCTGCGCCAGCGCCAGCCCTACAGTGAGATAATGTTACCAAAGGCGTCCGTACAGACAAAACTGGGCCGTTACGCCTCCTCCCCCTCCTCCCCCTCCTCCCACATTCATGCCATCCCCCCCTCCCCTCCTCGTTGCATCGGACCAAGATTCGGGTTTGGGAGGTAGCGCAGTTGACCGGTCCAGTACCGGTAACAGAAAGAGGGGTCGATAAGGCTGGACGCGTTCTTCTGTCTTGTCTCCTGTCTGTCTCTCCTCTCGGCTTACATGTTGGCTTTGGGCTCTGGTCTGGTCATTGTTTCTGTCAGGAGACCCTCGTGAGTAGGGGGGAATGCTTGATGCTCGTAGGGTATCGGTCTCTACGAGTAGGCAAATGATTGCCAGCTCAGCAGAGCCAGAACCATCTACGCTTTTATTTGCACGGATTCACGTTCCTGCTCTCCATGCATGATACCTAGAATGCCTCCCTATTATTGTTCTGCACATACAAGCCATACCATACTCATGATATCCTCGTAGCATTCGTGATTTTCTGTCAGACATCTCGGGTAAAGTCGCAATACTGACTAGGCAATGATGGTTATTGGGCTTCGCATGCTGTAAGGAATAGGGATGAGATGAGATACTGTATCGTACATCGCTGTCGCCGTATGTCAGCTCCCCCCTACACGACCTCCGTACACTTCATACATACATACACACTCCAGTCTTACGTGCCTGTCCTGTCGATGCCGCATGCAAGGTACCTAAACTACCCGGCTGCCCATCCATCCCTGAGGGCAGATTTCTGTAAGAATATTACTTGCTTGTTTCCGGCCCATCCATCCCATCCCATCCAATCCATCCCAACCATCCATCTTGCCCGCACACCACCGGCCCTACCTATCAGAAAAAGAGACAGCCACCACCCAACGGACTTTAACAGTTGACTACCGGAATTAACGAGAAAAAGGGTCGCGATTCAGACAACAAGTTCCCCGATTTCACACGGGCGCAAGAGATCATCGATCTTTCTTCGCAGATTTCCTTTCGTTGTGGCTATGCGCATTGATCGCACTTACACGAAACAACGAACGACGCCCTGACTCCCCGTACGTATCTGACATGCATTACGCGCGTTCCTCTCTGGAGAACACACCCCGGGACCTCTCTGTGTTAGTAATCCGTAAGTAAGAAAATAGGTACGGTCCATGAATCGATATGCGCCGGACTGTATTATACGCCGTCGCAGCTGATCAGATTACATCCAGCCCCATTACGGCGCAAGTGCTTCATAGATGTGAATCAGATCAGAGATAGGTAGTCCAACGTACGAATTACGAGTATAGTATCTTCAATGCCTGCAAGGAAGTCCGTTAGCCGCAATCTGCAAGCCCGCACAAGACCCGGTCACCAAGTCCAAAAAAATATGGATCGTGAAGAAGCTGAACGCGTTGGCGCAGACTTCAATCAGGTGCTCACTCAGTTCGCAACTCATGTGACTCATTTTTTCGCGCCAGAGTTGAGAGACCGTGCAAGTTAGTTAACCTGAATGAATTCCAATTCATTCATTCATTGACCTTGTGTACGCTTCTCTTCACTGCGTCTAACCATTCCCTTCCATTCCATTTCCATCGTTCTCATACCTACTCGTAGTCCTCACTCACAACACGGTACGGAATACCTACACCATCTCATCCCCAGCATCGATGAAATTACCAACAAATAGATCCCACCCAATAACAAAAACCAAAACCCGGGAATTGAAAACCCTCCCGGGATACCCAATTCAGTAAAACAAACCAAAAACAAACCAAATAAGGCAAAATGATCTTCACGTGGTCCCTTGAAATCTTTATTTCCCTTCCCTTGCCTACTTACCCTACCGTAGTCAAGTGTTAGACCGGCTGGCTGGCTGGCTGGCTGCAAACGCTAGGATGCGACCCTCTTCCTCTAGTTCCGACGTGCACGGATTAACCTCAACACGCTACGCCCGCCTGCTCAAATCCCGAAAATTCTCTTGGGAACACTTGCGGATTTTACATGGCACTACGGCTTGAACTAGCGAGCGATCTAGGCAAATCGTCAAAGCTCGTGAATGAGAGAATTAAAAGAGGAAAAAAAAAGAAAAAAATCTTTGCAAGGCCGACCGACCGACCTGTATAAGTGAATCACCGAGAAAAGAAACACGGTAATGTTCACGTAGTGTGGAGACAGTAGACAACGGCATCATCTTGATTTGTATGGTTTTTTCTTCATTTTTTTTTGGTTCCTGTGAATTTCCTTCTGTACCTAGTTATAGAAAGACTTTGCTAGTTATAATGTTTTGATATGTTCGTGGGCGCATGTTTTTCCTGCTTTTTCACCTTGGCTCTTTTCGCGTCTGTGTGTTTTTCCCAATCGGAGGCGTGACAATTAAGGTCTTTCCATCCTTTGTGACTCGTGTCGTTCGAGGAGGCCAAGTTGCCTCGTCGTGCCTGAGTGTGGCTGTGTGTGCCTGCCGTAGGTTGCCCTCTTTTTTTGTGTGTCTTGCTAGAATACATTAAAAAATTCCATTTTGTCTTCGACTGGTCCCTCCCCTTTCAGACTACTCGCCGGTAGCAAAAGCGAAATAAAGTATCGGCCCTGGGTATAGGGTGAAAAAGTAAAACCAAAAAATGCAGACCATGGTATCATTGGAGCTACAACGCCAACCAAGTGTGAAAGGGTTGCAGAATCAGATGCAGACTCGTTCGGTCCTCGTCACGCCCGTCGTGTGAAACCAGATGTTTGTGTGTGTAAATGCGTGTGTAAATGTGTGTGTTTGCTATGCTCGAGCCACGGATGTAAAAGCTCGTTAGTATGGTCTAACTTCCTGCTGAAGATAAGACGTGATATATCGCTCGTGCCATTAGATATGACTCATTATGAAAGTAATGGTAGAAACGCCCGCCTGATGCATGCATTGGTGCAATAATCCCAAAAAAAACTCGCCATGCAAGTGAGGGAGATATGAAAAGAATGTACGAGGCAGGTACATGTCGAGGACCTATCGATGCGGTCGACGGCGACGTATTGTCTTCAAAGGCGAACCATAGAGAATTTACCACCCTTGGGCGTGGTATCCACCATTGTCTTCACGTAGGAATTGGGTCCAGCTGTTGGTGTTCATCTCTTCCTTCGGTTGATTCTGGTTCATGTATGACTTCTCAGGATACTGTTTTAAATTCGCAACATCATGTGAGGTGTGGCGTCGCTTGAGTACAGCATTGGCCGTCGAGGACTTTTGCTGTCGTTCCCAAAGAAGTTGCCGTCTGAGGGACTCGGTCAACTCGGTAGCCAGCATGTTGCGTCTCGTCGTTCGGGGCGACAACGCGTTCTGTGGGGCGAAGTGGGTTGGAGGTTTCGTCATGATGGGCTGGGCACCGGACCTAGGAACTTCTCTAATCGGATTTAGAGTCGTATGCCGCGCGCCTTTTCTCATTTCCAACCCATTGTCGTCCGAGTCATTGGGAGATGCTCCGCCCTTGGGCAGATTGGGCAGGTTTTTTAGCTGATTGGCACGCTGCGGGATCGCGGGAGTCGATTGCGAGGCGAATTTACTCAAGCCCTTAACTCGGTCGTCTTGTCCCGCAAACATGAGACTAATGAGGGATGGTCGCGAAGCCAAGTTAGGCTTGGACGGCACGCGCGAGAAGCTCACTGGCTCCTCGACGCTGGACTTGCCACTCTCCTCAATTGAATCCTCCCACTCAGAATCCTCATCATCGTCATCAATCGCGCTCTCGCCTAGGTAGCTGTTAGATCGGTCGCTGGGGGTCGATATCATCCGCGTCGTGACCTGGTTGCTAAAAGACGTCTGTTTCTTGTGGGCACCCAGAAGCGAGCTCGGCTTTCCCGAGTGCAATGCACTCTTGAGCGAGGGACTGTGGTCAGTAGAAGAGGACGCGCCAATCTTGAACATGGCACCTTTCTTGGGAGCAATAGGTTGGCGTATTTCGAGACTTGGTGAGGATTCATCTCCGGATGAACCACCCAGCGCAAACTTTGCAGGCTGCTTCTTAGGCTGCACCGGCTTAGGCGCGGGCGACGCACAAGGTTCCGGAATAACGTTCTGTATAGACATCGCTGTACGTGAAGGGAATTGGGTATGCGAAAAGACCCGAGCAATGTTATTGGACGGGATCTCTAAGTCCGAGCTGGTTGAGGAGGATGCTAAGGTAGATGCACAATCGAGAGACTCGGTTGTGAGGGTAGTAGGTGACTCTCCAGACTCGTCTGATGAGGACTGCAGGTGCTCACTGTCTGCCTCGTCTGAAGAAGTGATGATCTGCGGTAGAGGTGACAAATTTGGCTCCTTTTCCTTAATAATGGTGACAACCATCTTTTCGAGGTGATCCGACGTTATATGCCGTTCGCGCCCCCTACTCCGGCTGCTGGTACATGAGTCCTGTCGCACGATGTGAGGTCGTAGAATCTCCACGGGCTCGGTCTCGGTCGTGAGCTCGATGTCCTCGTCAGCATCATTATCCGCGATCGAGTCGACACTGCTGGACAATTGAGGCAGATCAGGTAACCGGTGTTTGTCAGGAATGTCCCGCGGTGGTACTGTGGGAGGCGAAGCTGTCAACTGTGTCTTTGTCTGACCGGTCGTCTCGCAACATAAAGCCTCCCTTGTCCATAGCCGCCAGCTGAGGTTTTCTAGTCTTCGTCCTTGTTCCACCGATTCGGCACATCTTGAAAAGACTAGATGTGTTGAGTTAGCTCCTCGCAAAGCGGCCTCACGCATACTCTGATGAATGTAATAATTTATAACGTACCCGTCCACATGCTGAAGAGGTTCTGGGGGTTGTTTGTATCAACCTTGTGAATGACATTGGGGTCCACAGTGAGAACCAGTCCTTCCGCTTTACCTGGCATGTTGACCGAAAGTGGTGCTCATGGAGGAGCGGCAAAGAATACGGTGGACTGGATGATACGCAGTGTGTCCTTTATGCGATTGCGCCAGCCGATGAATACGAACAACAATCGTGTAAGTCCTCCCTTGTTAAGCTAGATAGATAGTCGTCACCACGAGCGAATCGATCAGGCCGGCTCAATTGTGCTGGATCGGACTGCGTATGTTGGCAAATTTTGCTGGTCGACGTAGCAATGACAAGACACCCGGTGGGGACGGCGTTGGCCTCAGAAAATATGTTCACTCGGCGATATGAGAATGCGTGAGACGAATAACGAAGGTGTATAAGAACAAGAGATTGCGATGGCTGGCAACATTTAACCGTCTCAAGATCTTATGAGGGTCGAGCACATCAAGGTCAGGTCGTGATATGTTGCGGTCAGTGAACGCATACATACAGAAGAGTGAGAGCACGAGGGTAGTAGTACATATTAATGTATTTGATAGAGAGAGAGAGAGAGAGGCTTGAAGAGGGAATGCCCAGTGCAGCAGGGCAGGGTCAGGCCCTTGTAAAATAATGGAGAATAAAAAGGCGCTGTCAGTCAGTCAGGCAAGACCTTTGCCATCTTCGTTATCACGGTACGTATACGAACCGTGTACGGTACGCGGAACGTGCCTGCGCGGTACGTACCTTCTTTCTGTACGCATGGTACGTACATAGGTACCGAGGGACGTCGCATGCGCCCAGCGGCGAGGGTCGTACCTGCCAGTGTACTTAGGCTAGCGTCGCTACTGTGTAGTCAAGGTAGGTGCGCTCCGTTCCCTGGGCAAGAACCTACAGAACCAGCAGTCGCAGGTCAGAACCCGAGGCCTTGACAGGCCTGGCGCAACCACCACCAACCAGGTACATTACCTAGCGTGGTACTCTGGTAGGTACGCGGCGAGCCTGCGACTTCCCAGGGGGCAGGGGGGGGGGGGTGTGTGGGGATCTGCGGCGGCATTGGGACCCACCTGCACAGGGCAGCAAAATCCAAAATCCTTGAACCCTGGACACTCCCCATCAACTGCTCCTTTACATTTAGCCCCACGGGGGCTACCTACCTACATGAAAAGTTAACACACTGTACAGCGGTCTGCTAGCGCATTTTGGAGACATACTACCCCGCCCGGCCTAGAGTAGCCCTTAGCGCGCTACGCCAGGCTCAATGCAGTACTGCTCTCCCAATGAGGTATTTAGGGCATTCCCGACAGGACTCAGGAGGTCTGCTAGTCGGCCAGAAGGTCCAGCGTTCCGGCTCTTTGCTCAACCACAAATGCACAAATGGGCACAGCATCGTCGCTCTACGGGACTTGAACAGCTACGATACACCATTAACCTCGTACATACTGACACTTACATACACACTATAGCCCGCCTACAGAGGACTTGCCCGCCTTGGGTCGTTTGCAGGTCTCAATCTGAATACCCGACGCAGATGATAGCACTGTTTGTATGGAATATATGCTGTTATGGGAGTACGGACGGTGACCGGGGGACTCGTCGACCGCAAGTCTCTTGTTGGGAGATTCAAGACGGGAAGAGAGAGAGAGAGAGAGAGAGAGACAAGAAGAGGGAGAGAATCATGATGAGCGAGAGAGTGACCTCTACGGATTACACGACAGTTCAACGACGACAACACAACCAGAAAGTACAATGTAGGAATCTCATAAAGGCTAGGTGCTCGATATGATGAGGGCAAGTGTTACGCTCTTGTGACGTGTCGATCATAGGTAATAGCGAGGTCACAACGATTTTCTGCCTGGGGCTAGTCAAAGTGACCTGACCAGAGGACCGTGACTCGGTAGGGACGACAGGTAACTCTCTACATGGCACCCATTACCCGACACGGCTTGCGTACATACACGTAGGTAGCATACATACGTGCATTTTCAGGTCAAGGCATGACCGAAAATGATGGTCCCAAGATTGAAGCGCAGTCCAGACTCGCGAGCCCAAGTTACAAGTTGGCAAGTTGGGTTCTCTACGTAACTCATCCGTCCTTACACTTACGGATCAACAACGGAACTCGGATTGGCAGTTGGTAAGTGTAGGTAAGTGTAAGTACCGCCTCAACCCTTCAGTCATCCTTGGTTCATCGTCTCTTCACACGCCTCTCGCTGGGAATAGGCACAACTTATATAAATCGCTGCTAGCTGCCGCTGTTAGGTTCAAGAGTGAGATCAATGGCTTGATGGTTTCGACACTACCTCGTCTACCTTGCCTATAAGTAGATACGAACGAAGTATATCGGAGGCCCATCAACCATCTATCCATCCCGAATCCACAGCACTAATGTAGTGTAGGTATATTCATAGTATACCGGTAGTGTCGACAGGCGTGCCGGTACAAGCAGCAAACGCCTCCAAGCTCGCCCATCCGCTGAGATGCGACACTACAGATGTACACGCTTACCCAGACGGTACTTATTAACAACTAATAACGCGGAGTTCGTCCTGTTAACCCATGAGGGTATATTCTCTGCCTAGGCAGTATGTATTCCGTACGAAACGGGCAGAGAGGTGGTACAACTCCATAGCCGGCTGATCAGTAAGTAAGATCATGCAGGCAGCTTAGCTGCGGAATACTCGTACTTCTCCTCCTTGAGTCCTTACGGATACCCTCGATAATGTGTGTCTGTAGTAATCGACTGTCCCTTTCGATGGCTTCAACTAGGGCGGCGGTTTCGGAACACGGAACATACAAAAAGCCTCCTTAATACCCAGAGCGATCCTCGTGGTGAATCTTCATTGTCTCTTTCTATCGCTCTGCCTCTTGCAAACTCGTCAGGTGGCCGGACAACCGACCGTTTGGGTCATGACCGCTTCTGTGTCCAAGCAAACGCGGATACGTGGATACAATCTCTTTGTCTCTGAACAAATGGTGCAAACCGGCCGAGGCGGATGAGGAGAAAATGCGAGGAAAGGGGAACAAAAAGTGATCAGGCATTCATCATCTCATTGCTCACGTTTGTGTCTTTTCTGCAAGTTCGACTCAGGTATGATCCAACCGCCACCTGTGAGCAGCCAGATCAATCGGGATTAAGAGCCGGGCAAGCCAAGCACGGTTTAGCCAGGTCAGGCTGTACAATTACATAGATGATCTCTCGATGCGTTGGCATTCTTGCGTTCCCGTGAGCATGTCCGCATTCCCGAAATGGCGCGGCTAAAGTGGTCGGTTATGGAGAGCCGTTATGTAGTGAGTACCCGTAGCAATAGGCAGTTTCCTGGTAACCTGGGGTAATGCCAATGTTACTCGCACCAACCAGAGACGAGACGAGACGCCTCGAAGACTCGATGATCGATCTGGGCCACGCTCTTGAGACTTTCTGGCAGATTGCTGGGACAGACAGAGTAACATAACGTAACAGTATTAGTTACCATGTCTCAACCTGATTGATTGTCTTAATTCTCTTCTTGTCTCGTTCGCTTGTCCTGTTGTCTTTTCCAATTGTCTTTTCCATGGCCTTTATTTTTTTTCATTTCTTTTGCCATCCCCCATCGTAACTAGTCCCCTTTATTATGTCTGGTCTGTTGGAAAGTGATCAGGTGAGGGCTTAGCCTCGGCGCGACCGGCCTGCTCGACACTCCACTGCCACTGACAACTGCCCTGTCTTATTTCGATCTCTTAGCCTTCTTCCTTCCCCACACTCTGTATAGCCGAGTGACGGCTTTCAGCCCCCAAGAAGGGTCAGCAAGAGGAACAGGCGCCTTTCGCCACCACTTACAATTCGCGTACGCCTTATGAGCACGGTAATAGGCAGGGCCTCATCATTCAAGGCTTTCTTCGCTCGCGCAGTTTCCCATCAGTAAACGCCACTCACTGCCAATAAGGAGTCACATGTCACGGACCACGACCCCGGGGGGGCACCAATGCCATCTCAGAGCGCCAAACATGCCCCCTTCGACCTACCCGAACAGCACTCCTACGTAGTATCACCAGGATTAGTCCAGCGAGAAGCCGTAATTCGTGCCAATCAAGCAAACCCGTCGGGACGATAACCACAACCGCTGTCATCCGTATCGGGGGTCAGTCGTACGAATGCGAATTAGTCAGGGCTTCCACGACCGTTCTCTTCTTCATCTCTGTGCCCTCGCTTCCTCTCTCCTCCCTCTTTCTACTCATTACATCACGGTATCACATGATGGTGATGGCAATCCAATCAGAGCCGAGTGGCTTTTCTTAGGTCCAGGGCCCGATGATTATTGCTCCATATGTAAAATTTCCACGCCCAGTATCAAACACTGGTACCCACGTGTAGAAATCTGGCAAATATTGTGTTATGCATATGGGAGTTCAACGGCCCGGGATGATGACGCGATGCTGGGTATGACGGGGGGTTAAAGTAACAGGACAGGAAGGGGAAAGCAAGAGGGAAGGGGTTTGAGCAAGAAGAGAGCGCGCGTGTAAGTAACGTAGGTATTTCCGTACGGAGTATCGTCGTATGGGTTACCTCCCGCTACTGTGTGGCACGACCAAAGAGAGCACAGGACGAGTGTCGATCACCTTGACCCTGTAGCGGACTCTAACCCATCTTTTGCTGCCATGCCCACGATGGGTGAAGTGAGAAATATGCACAAATTTTCTCCCACCCCGTACCTTATCCAATGGAAGTGCGCCGGTATAATTGGGCAATAGTCTGGCGTTAGAGAGGAGACACACCCCACGTTCAGCCTGCTAGGCTCGTCCCGAAGGAGAAAGCCAGCAACGGACGGCACAAACATCCTGGGGGGATCAGCCGATCAGGGTTGATGTCGTGACGAGACTAGGGATGTATCGTAGTGCGAGGAGGTATGTATTACCAGGTACCTACCTAGTTGATATATATCTGAAGATCAGCCGCAGACAGACATGTTGTTCCTTGCTGCAACCTTTTTCTTCTTTTTCTCGAACTCCAACAACTCCCTTCGTATCTCGTCCGTACCTGTTTATGTGCGTTACGATATGTACGAGATAGGCAGGGTTATGGAAACTCACACGTGTTAAACCAGGGAGCGCCATGTGACAACGGGAATTAAAAACGACGCGGTGGTGGGCAAGTCAGTGGAGGTTTAGCCTCACTTTCCTCGATGTCGGGGCATCCAACAGAGAGACGAATCTGGGACCCTGATAATATTACGCTGGGCATTTGTCATACCGCAGGATGGGTGTCTCCGTACGAAGTACGTACATAGGTAGGTAATTAACACATGTTATATTAATACGTTACATATAGGGCACAGCTCTCTCTCTCTCTCTCTCGACGAGTGTCGCTTGCTCTCACTGCCTCCGATATGTGGATGTATAATAAGTGTGTTACTACGCCGTATGTATGTAATAACTCATGAAATTAATGCCAAGATGGAGATAGCCACGAGACGGAGCGAGCAGGAGAACACAAGTTCTTCTCGAACCTCTCCGCCACGTTGCCAGTTATGTACGTTGTATGCTTAAGAACTGGGTCGTGCCAGAGTACTGGGTGTTGTTACGGCTGTGTGTTGTGTGTGTGTGTGTGCCTCGCTCTTCTCTTCTCATCTAATTAAGTCCACCGATTTGTAATGTCATCGTCAGACTGGGCGATGATATCTGCACGATGAATGGTTCTTGGCTCTCGTGTAGTTGGCAACAGACGCCACGGGCCATGTGGTAAAAGGTGTCGTTATCGTGAGATGGTGTACTTCGCAGGTTCCTCGTTTCGTTACGCGGTGATAGTCACATACCTGTCCGAGGCGAGTACTTGTACATATGCATCTAGAAGCTAGACTGGACATTCCACTCCGTACTGCGTGCACTATATATATCTTTTATTTTTTTTCTAATCTGCCAAACAGTCTAGATGGGCGTACAGACAGGAGAGGCTGGATGGAAAACAACCCATTCATACACGCAAACGTAGCACACGTGCAACCAGGGGTTGTGACAACATCCAGGATCCCTCCCAAGGAGATGCTGTTGATTGAGAAGGTAAACGTCGTAGGTTCGTTTCTCCTGCACCGCAGCGGCATTGCTGGCTGGCCATGTGCACGATATGCTCTCGAGCACTATCTATACATAGCACGCAGAATCATCTGTAAATATACAATACATGACCGTACCTACTTCTTATGTAAGTCAGCGTTGGAAAGAAGGAGTCCGCATGTGCTCGCTGCAGGATTTTGTTCGGGTTGAGAGGCGAAAAGTACTGCTGCTGCTGCTGCTGCTGCTGCCGCTGCCGCTGCCGCTGCCGCTGCTTGCTTGACGCAAGGTGCGTGTAGTGGCAGGCACGAGGGAGAGATGTCACGTGACCACTAGAGATATCCTCCAGAGAGTAGCTTCTCCACGTAGAGTAGAGAGAT